>JARVGV010000630.1:23991551-24016334 GCA_031762435.1 Hypsolebias longignatus | reverse complement strand
ACCAACACCAAAAAAAAAAAAAAAAAAAAGAAAAAAAAAAAAAAAAAAGAAAAAGAAAAGAAAATCAAGAGCTGCAGTTTATTTCCAGGACAGAATATTTTGATGACGACACAAGCAAAACATTTAAAATATATTTATTCACTGGATAAGCTTGTATGGTTTACATACCACATATATAATTCTTCACATCAGCAAATATATTCAGTTGTTTACAAAGTATTATACAATTTTAATTTGCTTTTTTTTTCTGAACATAATGCATACTAAAATAATAAATGCATTGTACCACAAATAATGATAATAAAATGCAGTCAAGCAAGATTATACTTTTTGATCCAGTGAACTACAAGACCTCTGATGCTTTTATTTTGAAATCCTTCTTGGATATTTTGGCAGAGTTAGGTTTTTGGATTGGGTTCAGAGCTCCACATGCTCTCAGTGGGGTTTATATTAAATCACTTCCATTTCTTTTAACACTTAAAGACCTGACCAAAACAAAGACAAAACAAAAAGCGCTGTCTCTTGTGTCACTGACAGGAAATGCAATATTTATGTACGTCTGTGTTTGTACCAGAAGACATTGCTAACCAGCAGATACTGAAAGTGAAGGCTTCCTTTTAGATGCATTTGAGGAGACAAGACCAGTGCACAGTATTCATTATACTAAGATTTTTTACACCAGCTTGTATGCCCAATAATTAAAATAAATGTAAAAGCTTTTAAATATTAGAAAAATTAAACGCATGCATGAGGAATTTTTTAACTTTATTCAGCATCACGTTTCATTTGTCTCATCTTCCATCAAAGTGTGCTGTCCACTGCTGCAGACATTAGTTTATACAGCCACAAGCGCTGATGCCTGCTCAGTCTCATTGCCATGGCAACCAAGTTCACAATGTGCACCCATCTAAGTAATCACGCTATTTATCTTGTTCCCAGAATAGCCTGAGGATGCAGGTACCTGAAGCCTGGAGAAATGCGTCACATTTGAAAAATATGGAACATTAAGATTTTATGATGAATTTTAGGAAAATGCATCAGTTTGTGTTCAAACCCAATAGAATATCCCCAAAAAAGAACAATTAATTCTGATTAATTCTAAAAACGTTTCCAAAAGGTTTCAAAAGTTTAGCATATCTATTCTCATACACACAGGAACATTTTATTCTTTCACAGACAGACCAAGTAGCTCCTCCTGGAACCCCTACTGTCAGCGCTCGTTAAAACTCTCCCAAGAAATGAGTTAAAATGATGTTCATATTCCAAATTTAAACTAGACATGACTAGAGAAAACACATTAAACTAGCATGGCCTGCAGTTAATCTTCAGAAAGACACATTAGAGGCTGATGTAATGACTTTTACAGGTCTGTCTCCTGCACCATTTTCTTTCCGTATACATCAGCTCATTTGGAAAGAAAACCACAAACTAGCACAGCAGACGTGTGTGTGTGGTTGGAGTGTGTGTGTGTGTGTGTGTGTGTGTGTGTGTGTGTAAGACAATTTAACAATGAGCACATGAGCTAAAAGTAAAGTATGATTCAAACGAGTTAGCTATTCAAGATTAACCTGCCTAAATAAAGGTTGAATGAATGAATGAATCAGTTAAAGACAGACGTTCAAAGAGAAAAAGACGGAAGTGTTCCCATTTGTTCAAGAGGTCAGGGTCAAGTTTTTTGCTCACTTTTTTCTCGCTTGTCTCTGGTCACCGTTTCTGTGGTGCCGGCTTTATGGTGCTGTCTCCAGCGAGGAGGCATTGTGCACACTTGATGTGTTTGTTGGCACAGGCTGAACGTTTCCATCAAACCACTGGGGTGGTGGAAAGTAGAATAAAAAGAAATGCAGGAGGAGGAGAGAGGAAACACTTCAGTGGCTCACATGAATAGATGTTGAGTTTAACGTCTAAATTATAACTGCACTAAGTTAAAGGAAGTGCAAAAAAGCAGGCTAAATGTTACAATAGCACTTAGCCATTTGCTTAGTATTAGAACGTTATAAGCTGAAAAGCCCAAATCAACATGTGGTTTTATATGCAATCAATAAGTTGTCGACTTTGCAAATGTGTTAGATTTCAGGCTTTAGTTGTAAATACTTTATCTATTTTAGATTAAGTTTCCTCTGCAAAATCTGCTTTTACGTCCTCCCTGCAGCCTGTGCAACCTTCAGTAAATGGCAGAGATTAGCAACACATTTCTGAGAGCACGGTAGCTGAGAGACATGTGAGCAACCTCCCCATTGGGTAAAGTCTTGTGGTTTGTCACTACTTTAGGATTTGTAGATCTGTAAAACCTTGACATTGATACTGTGCATGTTCGGACTTGAATGTTGAATATTTAAAAACAAGCAATAGTGATGTCTATCCTGCAAAAATTAACTTTAATTTTTGAGTTTGGAAGAAGTGACTTTAATTCTCAGCATGAAAGTTTATCTGTTTATATATCAATCAATTGGCAAAGATGCTGGTCAGGGTTATAGCTCCCCATGCAATGTTATGTCAGCACGTACCCAGATTTCAGGCAAACAGAACTTTGAGTACAATACAATCAGTGCTGTAGTCATAAACTGTGCCTATAAAAAAATACAGCAGAAAAATGGTATTTAAGAAGCTTTGTTGCTACAGGACTTGCAATAATGATAGTGTGCTAACAAGCCCAGTTAAATGGTTCATACTGTTTCCAAAGTCGACTACTCAGAAATAAATCTGATTGTTGGATTTGGCTGTACAAATGTAAATAATAATACTTGCATCTATGTGGCAGGATTTTATATAAAAAACAATAGAGACCAAAAAATATATGGTTTACTGTATATCTAAATTAACAAAACAATGAATAAAACTAATTTGTTCCTGTTCCCGAGTCAAATATTGCTAAGCTACTTAGAACCTATCAATTCTTTAAAAACATTTTCACTTTTGAAAAATAGGGTAAAAGAACTAGCTAACAGCTAATGGCTAACACGGACTAACAAAGTGAGCAACTGGCAAAAACCATTCATCAGACCTACTGCCAAAAACCTATGAAGTACTGGACATGGCATCAATTGCATGCATCATGCACAAAATATTCTATTTGTGCTCTTTTCCACCAAGGCTAAAGAGCAAGGATCAACACAGAAACATCAGGAACGCCGTACATACCTTTGTATCAATTTGGCCTGGTTGCCAGACACTGCTTGTCCCCTGCATATATAACACTTGAGCTATATATTACCGTACTGGATATTTCAATATATTCTAAGTTGATTTTAGCCCAGAGGACATTGTTTTTCTTTAAGTTGACATGGACAAAAGCATTTGAGGTAGCCATTAATCATTATGTACGCCACATTGTTTGCACATCTGGGACTTTGAGGATTCCCCACAATTCTCATGACATCATCACTGACCAACACTATTAAAGAGCAGGTATGAATTCACGTTGTCTTCTTATTCAGATAAATTAACCAGACTAACCATGGATTTGAAAGGTTTCATCTGAAATTCCAATGAGAACTACAGATTTTCTATAATGGTTGTCATGTTAAACTTCATCTGTGCCATGTAAGAGCAGAAATCACAGCTTTTGGGAAAAAAACCCAAAAACAAACACCTTTTAGAGTGATGGAAGTCTATGAAAATCCTCATCTGATGCTATTAGGCCTTGCTGGATTGTGCCAGTTTAAAAAGTATATAATTTGTTTTAGCACCAAACACACACACACACAAAAGAAAAAAAAAAGAAAAAAGAAAGAAACTGTGCTCAGGATGAGATCAGATAATTATCAGGAGAATTGTTATTCTGACGTAAATGGGAACAATTTTCGTTTAGCAGATGTGGTATGCATCTCCATCAGCCTCAACTTGACTAACTGCTGACAGACAGAAGTAGAAACATTGATGGAGACAAATGGTTAAAATAAAAACTTTGGGATTCATCTATTTTTATCCAGCTCTGACATTCAAGCTGCTTTCATCAGGAAAGTAGCAGACACGAGTCAGTGTTTCCATTTTATACACATAATCATACTATTTGCTCATTTGTAACATTCCACATCTAAAAACAGACTTTATCGGACATATTTTGTTGTGGATTAAGACAATGTAGTCAAAGCTTGAAAAATATTGCTTTTTCTTGTTTGATTGTTCAGTTTTCCATACATTTCTAACAAATGCATGCAAATTCTACCCAGCAAGCAGAACACATGTACCAGTCGACACTGAAAAACAAATTGTTGGTCCATCACACAAGCAGAGGTCAGGGGTACAAGAAAAACAATACAATTGGTCCAAACAATCAGATTATCATGACAGTGCAATTGTCTAAGGAAAAAGACAGGATTGTGTTCTTAACATTTATATTATTCAGGCACGACTTTTGCATTAAATAAAACTAAAACAAGCAACAATAATCATTAAAATTAAAGAAAAATATTCAGGATTCGCACAGCCAGTCACAAGTAGATGCACAGAGTACAGTAGCCGTCTTGTGATTGAGTGAATATACAACACTGCAGGTTGTTACACTGAAGTCAAACTTCACAAAAGACACAAATATCATGTCTGATATATTATTTTAGAGAGTCCAACTTCTGACCTCATTGCTTTTGTCATTAATATTATCTACTGTGTGTCAGAGGAATGTTTTGGCAGAAACATGCGCACAGTTTTTAAGATAGATTTAAGATTTAGGATTAATACTTGCACTGAACTTTTTGGTAACACTAAAGGATGCTTTATATCACGACTGGACGAACCCAGTTATAACGTTTTAAAAAAGTGTACACACAACATTGTTGTTTTTTTTTTTTTAAGTTTTCTCGGGGTTGTATGTTTTCTTCTTTTGTTCTTTCAAAGTGGATACTTACAGTATTTTTCAGACTATAAGTCACACCTTTTTTTCATAGTTTGACCAGTCCTGCGACTTGTAGTCCGAAGCAACTTATAAAGTTTTTTTTTAATTTTTTTTTAGTTTTTCATGATGTAATTTTTAACTGACGAATTAAATGTTCATTCATACTGACATGAACCAAAGAGTAAACATTACCATTTGCAGCCGCGAGAGGGCCCTCTAGGCTTTAGACAACTATATGTTGTTCCTCTAACACTAATCCTGCCCCCCAACATTCACTTAGAGACAACTGCGAAAAGCTTAAGTAAAATGTCCTCAAAAGTGATGTGGCATGAGATTGGTGGATTTACTGGTAACTTGCTTGTCGGACTTGTTGACTTATGTTAATTAAGCCTGTTCAGGATACCAGTTATGTTCTGTGTGTCATAATTTTTTCAGATTAAATGTCTGTTCTTGCACTTTGTGAAATACACTTCTAAATAAATGTGACTTAAGTCATTTTCGCACCTGATAGCCCGGTAGACTCGATTCGATCGGGGGTCATTTTTGCAACTGATAGTCCGGTATGGTTCGATTGGGGGTGGTTTTTGCACCCGATAGTCCGGTAGACTCGGTTTGATTGCGTACCAAAATTCAGAACATTTGTTTACATTTTCAGTTGGTGCGATATGGACCAAAATTAATGTCTTGATATTTTTTACAAATATTGCGATATGCAATATATATCTCAATATTTTTTCTTTGAATAAATAACAAAGATATATTTGAGTCAAAGTTTTGTCCCAATTGTCACACAGGCACATTAACAGCTGTAACTGTACAAAATAAATGCGAATAAAAAATAAACTATTAACATATATTAAATAGTTAAATTTTTAGACATCTATTACATATATTAAATAATAATCCTCTTCAGCTGGGGGCAGCTGTGGTTGAGAGGCTAGAGCAGTCGTCCTCCAATGGGAGAGTTGGGGGTTCGATTCCACCAGCAGTCACATGCTGAAGTGTCCCTGAGCAAGACAATGAACCCCTCATTACTTCTGATATGTGTCCTGTCGGTGTATGAATGTGATAAAGCTCTGATTATTATTTGTAGAGATCTAGCAGAATGTTGTTTGAACGGGTAAATGAGGCACAGATTGTGTTGTAAAAGAGCTTTGATTGTCTTAATAAAATAGAAAGGAGCTGTAGTCCATTCAGCTGCGCCGCCTTCACATTAGTGTATGTGTGAACTGCGGTAGTGAGCCTCCACTTGGAACCTTGAAGCTGCAGCTCCGACAGAAATAAACCACGGTTCAGAGCTCATTTAGCCGTGCTGTGTGCCCAGAGGAACAGAGAGAGGAAGCACGACGTTAATAAAGCAGCAGTTTATCATATCGCTAAAGATACAGTCCCGTCAGCTGTGGAACAAGACGGCTAAAGCGTTAGCCGTCTTGTTAGCCACTAAGGAAGCAGGAAGGCGAAGGGGGAGTGCGGCTGAGGGCTGTGTGTTTGTGTTCAAGGAGGGAGAAAGAGGGGGACCGCCTGTGAGAAAGAAGATGGCTGGATTTCCAAGTATAAAACTATATTGTTTATATTGAGATAGTCTCAACTTATATCACAAAAAAAATATATCTCGATATTTTAAAAATATCGAGACATCGCCCAGCCCTACATTTTACTAATACCACAAAAATGACAAATACCAAAGATTTAACACAGACAAGCAAAGTTCCCATAAAATATTTACTCGTATGCACAAGCAGGCCCTCTCCTTTTGAATGACACCTCTTTTCTTCTGATCTACAGCCGCTCCAGAGCCAATATTATCCACTGAGTACCAACTACTTACTACGGCAGTTGTATTTGTAATAATTATAACTGCTGAGGTTAACAACTCACGAGTGTTACCTTTACAGAGACACCAGGTTTTTGCATGCACTTCAAAGGGTTCCAGAACAGCATCTAATTTAATTTGTGCATGCTTCTCCAGGCATTGTTTACGAGACAGTGAAGGTGTTAAATTAAAAAAGGTGTTTTCATCAGAAATCTGAGTTATCAGCTGCAAGAAATTGTGTAGCTCCTAATTCTTCCAGCACAGGAGAAAATTACTATAAATTACATATTTACAAATATTATATTAAAAATTTCAGCCTTGTATTTTTTTAATAGGAAAATGAAAGTGTTTTAATAACTTCTTAGACGTGTCCCTCCTCTTATCTATCAGACTTACTCAGCATCAACATGAATATACATTGGAGCTCAAAAAGGCTTGTCTAGATAAAACAAACAAAAAACACTTACCGGTACTAAGCCTTAAAATGAAATTTTATATAAAATATAAAACATCCGTAATGTCTCCAAAACTCAGCGTGTGCTTTAAATCAGTGACTGTATTAACGCTGACCTTGCATGGAACAAACGGCTTCTTTGGTGCTTCCTCAGCATCAGGCGCTCCATTCCCAGAGTACGTCCTGACCGTTACCTGCACAAACAAAACACTCCAGTAAAGGTGGAGAGCTTTGGTCCATCATACAACACCCAACGTAAACTAAGCTTTAACTAGAGAAATTTAATTTCCTGTGAAAATGCAGCGTGAGTGCTTAATGCAGAAAAACTGGCTGAAAAACAGCTGAAATTAGCAAAAAAAAAAAAACATTCTGAAATGTAGCTGAAATGGAAGAACAAGGCTAAATTAGCAGAAGAAAGCAGAAAGAACGTTTGCTCAATTACGGTATGCTGAAAGAAGCAGAAATTAGCACAAAAAGTTTAAATTAGCTGAAAAAAAACTGCAGAAAAGTAGCTAAAACAGCAAAAAGAAGCATAAGTGGAGAGAGCAAATTTGTGCTGAATTAGGCTGAAAAGTTTAAATTAGGGCAAAAGATGTGGAAAGAGCTGACAAAGCTAAAATTTACATAAAAACAGCTAAATAAGAGTTGACATAACTTAAGCTAGCATGAATAAGCTGAAAGGAGCATAACATGCTTAAAAAAAAAAAAAAAAAAAAAAAAAAAGCTTAATTAGGCTGAAAGTAGCAGAAATTACAACAAAAACTTGGAATTTATCAGAAAACAGCAGAAATTAGCTAAAATGCTAAAAAGGTAGCTGAAATTTTACAAATTTAAATTCCCAGAAGAACGCATAAGAACACATTTTCCCAGTTAGACTGAATGAAACAGAAATGAGCACAAAAAGAGGAAATTATCTGAAAAAGGCTGAGATTAGCAAAAATGAATGAATTAATGAATTAATTAATTAATAAAAAAAACTGACAATTTGCTAAAAAGGCAAAAAGAAGCTGAAATTGCTGGAAACAAGTGGAGAGAGCATATTTTTGCTGAATTAGGCTAAATAAAAAATGAGCATAAAACAGCTAAATAGTAGCTGAAATAACTGAAACTTGCATAAATAAGCTGAAAAGAGCATAACAAGCTGAAATTATCAGGAAGAGGTTAGAAGGAACAAAAATGTTGTAGTTAGCAGAAAGAATCTGAAAGATCACAAAACAGCTGATAACAAATGCTGAAATTAGCTGTAAAAAAGGTAAATTTGCAGAAGGAAGCTGAAAGAAGCTGAACCAAAACAAATGTGAAAGGAGCAGTAAAATGTTGTAAACACATCTAAAGATTAGAAGGATGTAAAATGAGCTCAAGTCATTTTCTATTAGAAAAACGTGGCAGAAAAGGCTAAATATTTCAAAAAGCTAAAGTTGCACCAACACCAAAAGTCACAGCACCCTTCTCCTGAACGAGCTGAATGTTTTGATTTATGATTTGTTGAAATAGCAAAAAAAAAATTGTGGAACAAGAAAGATGCAGAAAAACCTACCTGTAGAGGAAAAAAGGATCAAAATAGTGAGAATGAATGCTTCATAAACATTCACACAAAAGTTTCTACTTGTTCACATAAAAAGATTCTACTTAAAACTGTACAACAAGTTCAGTAATTTAACCAGTTCTTTGTTAGTTTCAGTAGTTCTCAGTCTGTTTCTTCATGAAGATTGTAAAGTTTATCTTCCAGACTGTAAGACGATGGCACCTGATCAACAGTTTCCTGCAGGAACTGATTGTAGACGATTAAATTGCGCTTCCTAATACGTTCATCTTTGACCAGCTCATTGAAGGAATCTGAGATTCTGGACTCAGATTTTCTGTTTTCTGTTCTTCACACCATATTTCTATTTAGCAGAGACAGTAGGAACAGAGATGAGGTGTACCCTGGTTCCAGGTTTGAGTCCGCTGAGCTGAGGCGGCGTGACGTGAGTTTTATGATGCAGCTCTATGTGTTCGACGCGTTCTTTAAGATACAGGAAGTGAAGACGACACTTGTTACAGCTGAGAACGTGTTTCTTCTGGAGACACAGAGCCATAAACACACACTCAGGACTTGTTTAAAGACACCAGCTGTTTGGCGTTGGCCAGCTGAAGTGCAGTGCATGCGTACCTGGTGGCGGACAACATGCTTCTGGTAGCACACGTTAAGGCGCAGTACTCTGAGGCAGTAAGGACACAGCAGGTTTTTAGTGTCAGCGTGAGCTGCCCTAAAGTGAAGCCAGATGTCGTTGTAGAAGGACGAGCGGAAGTCACACACCTGCAGGCAGAGAAAAGGCTCAGCGGCTCATGAGAAACTGACCGAGGAGACAGGAGGAGGCAGTTACTGGCGCCAAGTGACAAACCTGACAGGAGTACGGCATCTCTCCTGGTTTGTGCGTGTTTTTCATGTGATACATGAAGGCTGGCTCGGTGTCGAACGCCAGCTCGCAGATCTTACACATCACTGCAACAAACAAATTAAAAAAGCAGAAATTACCAATTTTACACAGCAAAAGTTCACATTTTTAATTTGCCTAATTCCTAGGCTTCGTTAAAGTATTTGAAAACATTTAAAATTAATTTATGGAACAAGCCAGAATTCATGATTTAATTAAATTACTGTGTTTTTCGGCCTATAAGTCACATTTTAGTTTTTTTTGTTGCATAATTTGCATGCCCTGCAACTTATACACAGAAGCTATTTATTTATGGATTTTTTTCCCATAGTTATAATCCTATTTTTGGCTGAGATATGACTGTTTTCATTCATTCTGACTGAAAATATTGAACACTACCATTTTCAGCCGCTAAATGACATTCTAGTATTATGGCATACCGTTGTGCCATGTAATAGGTAAAAGTGGCTATTAATGACACAACCGGCTTGACAGAGTCTGCCACCTTCGTCCAGCTCGCCAAATCAGCTTCATTTAACTGCGCCGCCCCGGCGAAATGCAGCTAAATTTGACCATTGAAGTGCATTTATTAAGTAAAAGTTAAACTGAGACACAACTTTGCTATAACGTCGTGCAAACAAATATTTGTTTTGAAGTGTTAATCTTGTTCAATTCTTGTTAAAGTCCTCCTGTACACGTTCCCGCAGCCACCATTTTGCAGCCAATCCATTTTTGGCCCACATTTCCGAGTTGTTAGCCATGACTCAGATGTGACGTATACACTGAAGCAACGTATTTATGGATTTTTCCACTTTATTAGTCATATTTGGGCTGATGCGACTTATAGGGCGGAGCGACGTGTACGGTGGAAAATACGGTATGTGTTTTTTGCATCAACAGACCTGTTGAGTCACGCTGGCTGTGAACAACCTCCATGTGGCACTGCAGCCTGAACGGAGACGGGAAATTTCGTAAACAGTGGGGACAGGAGGACACCGAGTCCGTATCATTTTTTTGTTGATTCATCTCTGATGTGTGCTGCTGGATGTGATCCATCAACCTGCAGAGCACACAGCAAACATTCAGACTTTATGCTTTATTCACACAACAAAAGTGAAGCATCCCCAAATCACTACAAAGATCAGACGTTAAGCTCATGCAGCAGACGTCTGGTGTAATCCTTCCCACTAATCAGCAAAAGCATCATCTTTATATTTAAAAGGGAAACAAACCACTGGAAAAAGTATTTGCATGTACAGGTGTGGGTTTGATTCAACACTTATGCAGATCTCACTTGATGTTGTTGAAGAAGGTCTCGGAACAGTGGATGCAGCGAAATGGTCGATTGAACTTCTCGTCTAGAAGCTTGTCTGAGACGACTCCATTGGCGCAGCCATAATAAAAATCCTCCAACAATATCACCAGTTTACTCTCAGGAGTTTCTGATGGGGACTTATCCAGAGGCACCGGGCTGAAAGTGTCAGACTCAGGGCTACCCAACCCGTCTGACAGGAAGTCATCAGAAAATCTGCGAGTCCTCGGAGGAGTGGCAACTTTGACCTTTAAGAAAAACAGAAAGAAACAATAATTACATCAGATCTGCTCACCTTGCAACTCCTTGAAGTCCATGCCTCAGTGTTGGAGGTATGCCTTGGATAAAGGGACGAAGCAATGTCAGTTTGAATTTAGGATTTTGGTAAGTGAGGCCTTAAGGTTGTGCATTCAGTAAACAGGAAGCAGGATTTTTATTTTTAAGAGCTCTTGAATTTGCTGATTTGTAGACAAGGCTGGATTTGATCATGAAATCGACAGAACTGACAGAATATGCTGTCTGAAAATGCTGGGCTGCGTCTGCTGGAGGGCAAAGGGCAGGCATCGGTATGTTTTGTAATATGGAAAATGATCTAAATTTACATTAATGTTTGTTACAATATCTGCAAATTACATTTGGTTCTGTGAACTTTAAACCGCGACTTTGCAGGAATTCATTGTACTTTGCTACTTTGCGGTTCGTTATCACGGACTCGCTCTATCACGGTTTTTCAAAGTAAGACTGGACATGACACACAATTGGCCAATTGATGGATGAGCCGCACAATTGGCGTGGACATTTTATTTTAAATAAATTATTTTAAATTATGTAGCGCCTTATTAACCTTTATGGCAAATCCCATTGAGATCACAGATCTCTTTTGAAAGGGAGGCCTGCTGCACCTTTGTGCAGCCCAGAGCTGAAGAATTAACATGCTGCAGCTGATCAGCTGTTCTCCTGCAGAGCGGAGAAGTGGGCGTGGCCAAGAGCACTTGCAGGTAGAGCTGTCATTTTTAACTCGAACCCGCAGCCCGGCCCCGCCCAACCTGGATTCAGACCGGGCCATAATAATGTGCTTAATGTGTGGGCCGGGTCGGTGACGGGCTTTTTATTGCATCAGGGACACGCACGGCCGACAATCCAATATATATTATAATTGGCTTGCCATACTACACGAGCCGCATGCGGCCAATTGACCGAGCGCTGACCAGCCGATTGAAAGGGGTAAAAAGTTCAGTTAAGCTTCAGATGGACTACTGCCAGCGATCCATCAGCCCAAATGGACGTGCGTGGCTGACGACCCCAACAGATGAATCACAAAATATTTGACATGTCAGAGCAGGGTCCAATGCAGGCAGAAGCAGGGGAAGAATTTAATGCACTTTGATGGCTCCTCAGCTCCGATCTTCTGCCCCACTTTACTCAGCCACGCGTCTGCCAACCATTAATAATAGCCGGTGGTTAAGCTTAATTAAAAATGTCGGTGCTTTTTTCGGGTTTGTACCTGTAATTATAGTTAATTTGTCAAATCGAGTGGGATTGGAAGATGATGGCTGCTGGCTGGGTCAAATTATTTGGACCCGAGTTCAACTCTAGATCTGGGGGTCCTCAACCATAAATTTTTGAATAAAGTAAATGCAATTTCCTGCACCTTGGTGTATTTTAACGGGTTGAAACATCTACAATTACCTACATTTGTAAACACTCCACTTCTGTCAAGCATCCTACCCCCCCACCCCACACTTGATGGATCCAAGCCCGACACTGTCCTGCTCATTGTTGTTCAACTACACATATGAAACCTCCAGGCGCCGGTGGATTCTTACCCACGTACAACTGCTCAACACTCAGCTCCACCACTACTTTAGAAGCAGAGATGTTTTTAAGGGTAGAGGTGGAAATGCTACTTGAAGAGGCTGCGCGTACGCTCTTCAGTGACTGTTGTGTTTAAAATGAGTGTTTATGTAATTATTTTCAGTTTTCATATTCAGTATAAGTTTTATTAATTCAAGGCAGTCATATTTGTTCATAACTTTATTATTAGTAAGCCTGAAAGTAACCGGATCCAAGCAAAGTGCTACTGGAACGCACCCTGTCAAAATAAGAGTTCTCGGATCCTGTTCCGGCACAAAGTAAGCACTGCTGCCAGGACAAGTGTTTCCCCCTCCCTCCACGTCGATCCATCAAACTGGTGAAAACGAAGGAATATAAAGAACACCATCTGCAGGAACAGCAGCACAGGTCTCTGCGCACAAAGCCTTTGTTTTATTAGAGAAGTCCAAACCGTGCGGACACGGTCAGACAGACGTTTCTTATTAAACAGTGGCTGAGATGAGCTCGTAAAGACGCCTTTGAACAGTATGTTTTTATACTAGCCCTGCATGAGCAAACCAGCTGATCCAAAGAGTGTTTTGTTGCTTAAATCGCTCACCCCGACGTTGCAGTTTTCAGCCCGAGCCACGAGACGTCTCCACATCCAACAGAGTCTCCTCTGAAACAAACACCAAGCAGCTACAAGAACCAAACCCCTTCCAGGTAAAGTGAGTGATACAAACTGTTACAGTTCAACAAAACCGAGCCGGCGCTCTGACTTTCTGATGAGTGCTGTTGATGGAGACATGCAAATATAAGCACAGCGCTTTATTCTTACAGCTAACGTGTGCATTTGATCACCTACTCAAGCCTGCGTCATTTTTGTCCGTTACACGTTCGCCAGCACATCGTCGGTCGTGTGCGTGACATATTAATTTACTAACGAGTGCCAAATTTGTCAGCGACCCAGCTGCAGCATGGGTAATTCTGCTCCTCGTGTTGGTGAGATTTACGTTTCAGCACCTGCTTCACATCTGCGACTGCCGCCCGCCAGTGTTAGCTACATCTACCCATGCGTGTTTTAAACACTGTGCGCATCCAGAAAGTCACGTTTGTCCACGAAGCTACGTTTGAACGGAGCCTGGAACAAATCTGTGCGTTATGTCTTATTCTCCAGAAGAGAGCCCTAATTATTTCATACTTTCATGCAAATTCAATAAAAAAAAAAAAAAAACAGCATTGTTGTTTAAGATTAGTCTCAAATATCTGTGCAAATAAAATCCTCACGGTTTCAGTGCCACTCAGTAAAAACGAGGTGATAAATTCAGTTCATAGTGCAGAGTTTACAGCTTAGAGCTGGTCTGTTCGTCAGTCTCAGACACAAATTAGTAAATGAGTAAAACCGACTCGTTATTGCTTCTTCTCTGCTCGTCGTGCGCAACTTTAAACTCCCTGATTTGTGTCGTGATTGTATAAACGTCCTCGACGAGCTGGAAAGACGTGCTTTCTACGTATATAAAGCTACAGCTGAATTGAGGTCAAGCAATTTAAAAGAAACGCCGCAAAAAAAAAAAAAGGGCTTCAGTGTTTGTTAGCAAACAGGTAAAACTGGAAGTTTTTAATTTTTAAAGAGATGAAATTTGCAGCAAAGTCCAACATTTGTGCTTAGGAGCTGTAGTGCTCTTCAGTGACTTCTTGTTTTTTTTTAAATCAAAATCAAGTTTTTCACTGTATAAACACTGACATCTTCTCGTTCAGTAGTCAACGGAGAGGCTTTCGACTTCACTGTCTGCAAAAACAGGCGAAGAAGAAAAGCGTGCAGCATCGTTGGAGCAGGCGAAGGGGAGGGCCTCTCGTTTAAAACAGTGTTTACTTAAATTAAACGCGACACATCTGCCACAGAGGGAGGCGTCCTGGAATAAACAGGCAGTAAGAGGGTGGGAGCGTAGTGCACGGCGGAGGATTAAAGTCATTAAACCTCCTGGAAAGAAACGTATCGCTGGTTTCATAATAATCCACCATTTGCTGAGGGGGTCATCCTGTCATCCCAGGATTAAAAGATCAAAATCGCTTCCAAAGTGGAATTAAAAACTTCCAAATTACAGCTGCAGCTCTGAAAAAGTTTGGACGTTGTGCAAAATGGAAATAAAAACAGAATCTCAGAGTTTATTCACAGTGGAACATAGCTAACATGTCAAATGTTGAAGCTAAGAAATTGGGAAAAATAAGGTAATTTGTTGTGGCAACACATCTCAAAAAAAGTTCATGCTCAATAATCCAGGTAAAAAAATCCAAGTTCAGTCAGGTCCTCTGGATGGTTTCTTTTTTTGTTGAGATGTTTCGTTTTTCATCCAGAGGACTTCATCAGTCCGAGGAGCCATGACAAACTTAGCCCCACAAGCAGCACACTCCCATAGTGGACCAAACAGTTTGCTGGTTATAAGATGGTTTCTGGGGCCCGCCCTCTCCACCGTCGACTCCTATGAGGCAGCCATAGCCAAAGTGGTTCAAAACATCAAAGTTCATGCTCAGTAAGCCAAGTTTAAAAAACAAACAAACAAAAAAAAAAACAACAAAGTTTGTGGTTCAAAGTTCAAACTTTGATGTTTTGAACCACTTTGGTTATGGCTGCTTCAAGAGGAGTCGACGGGGGAGAGGGCGGGCCCCAGAAACCAACTTATCACCAGCGAACTGGTTGGTGCACTATGGGAGTGTGCTGCTTGTGGGACTAAGTTTGTTGTGGCTCCTCGGACAGATGAAGTCCTTTGGATAAAGGACGAAACATCTCAACAAAAAAAGAAACCGTCCAGATGACCTGACTGAACTTAGACATCTCAAAGAAGTTAAGACGGGAGCAACAAAACATTAAAGGTAACTATAAAAACATCTGGATCAGCATTTTGCAACTAATTAGGTCAGTTGGCAGCAGGTCAGTAGGAGGACCGGATATAAAAAGAAACTTTTAGACAAGCTGAATCTTTGAAGTGGAAGTGGGCAGAGGTTCACCAGTCTGTGAAAAACTGCGTCTGAAACTACAGGAACAATTTCAGAACAACGTTCCTCAATGGAAACTGGGAGATTGGATGGTTGGGGAAAATCCCAACACCTAAAGTTCATACTTTAGTAAAAATTCAACAACTTGTACGTACAAAAGGCTGAAAGTCAATACTGGATGGTCGTGATCTTCAGCCCCTAAGAGAGCACCGCATTAACAACAGGCCTGTTTGTACAAGCCATCGTCTGTAAACACAGCTCACCATCATCAACTGCTGCTTAAAGCTCTGTTATGTAAAAAGAAGCCATTTGTGGACGCCATCCAGAAACGCTGCTGTCCTTTCAGAACAAAAGCTCGTTTGAAACAAACTGAGGACAGTTCAAATTGAAATTAAATTTTTTTTTGCGGGGGACCACAGATGCCACATCCTCCGTACTAAAGAGGAGAGGAACAATCCAGCCTGTTAGCAGCAGGTCAAAAGCCTGCCTCTCTGATGGTATGGGGGTGCATTAGAATCCCCAGCATGGACAGCTTACACATCTGAAAAGGCACCGTCAATGCAGAAAAGTACATGCAGGTTTTAGAACAACATCCACGAGTCTTTTAAAGGGAAGGCCTTGCCTGTTTCAGCAAGATGAGGCTAAACCACAACAGCACGACTTCAGAAGAAGAGTCCAGGTCCTGAACTGACCTGCCTGCAGTCCAGACCTCTCAACAATAAAATATTTGGTGCATCATGAAACAACAAAAAAAAAATCCAGCAAATATGTCCCAGGACAGTTGAGCATCTAGAATCCAATATTAGACACAAATGGGGCAACGTTCCCCTCGAAAAAGTCCAAAAACTGGTCTCCTAAGTAGGCCTGTCACGATAACAAATTTTCCTGGGAGATTAATTGTCTCAGAAATTATTGCGATAAATGATAATATTGTTTGAAGTTTGACAATAATTAGTAATTATTGTCAAATTTAAGAAAACGTTATTTTTGAGTGTAGTACCGTTTTTTTGACCACAGGATGGCAGCTTGAGACAGTTTGAACCGAAGGATGGATAGTGAGGGAGGAGCATCGTGTCTCTGTATGAAAAATGGGAGGGAGGCCCCTTGACGTGACATGTGCTGTCTTTCCTTCCTTGTTTTCGGTTCTCAAAATGGCGGACGCTCGGTGTGATTTGAGCTCTTTGCGTTTGTCACACAAAGCTTTTAATTAAAAAAAAAAAAAATCTGTAAGTTCTCGGCTTCATTTTGCAGAGAAAAACTACTTTTTAGATGAAGGCACAGGTTTCAACCATGAATTTTGGAGCTTCAACAAGACGGAGTTTTTTTTCCTGAGGTCGGCCTGTTAGCTTAGCTCGTAGCTTAGCTTCTCAGCTTAGCTGCTTTTAATGATCCAAAAACGCGATTTTGGACGTTAAAACAGATTTTAAAGAGAAAAGAGAAAGGGAGGGGTCAGTGAAGAACATCGGAGTTGAGCTTTTTGTCGTCCAGTGTCTTCAGTAGAAAGAGAGACACGAAGAAACGATGAAGCCGATCAATGAAAACGAGGTCGATAAGTTTCTTTTATCATGCGATTAATTGATTTATTGTTTATCGTGACAGGCCTACTCCTAAATTTTCCCAAGTTGAGATGTGTTGCTGCCATAAATTAAAAATTACCTTTTTTCTTCCAGAGAATTGATACAAAAACGTTAGTTTGAACATTTGGTTAATTTAATAAACTCTACTGTGAATAAAATGTGGATAATTTAAAAATCATTGTGTTCTGTTTGTTTTTACATTTTACAAAACGTCTCAACCGTTTCATGGCTGTAAATGAATCCTGTGTGTGCGTAAGCTGAAGAACGTCGCTACCTCCTCTGAGAAGACTCAGTCTTCGTCAAGGCGTCTCAGACTCGTCTTCGTCCTCGGGGGACGTTGGGGAGGCCGGGGTGTCGTCCTCCTCCGCCGCCGCAGTCGCTGTGGACAGTAAGGCTGTCGTCGCCGACGTCCTCATCTTCTCGTAGGTCCTCCTACGCTGCCGCCTCAGCGTCTGGCTCTGCAGCTCCTTCACCTCCTGCAGGACCTCCTGCGCTTCTTTCCATGACGACACGGCCTCCTCCAGGAGGCGCTCTGCCTCAGCACGCCGCCGCTCCACCCCCAGGTCTTCCTCTGACAGCTGCGTGGCGGGCGGATGCCTGTTGGGCGACTTTGGCTGCGAGGAATCAGAGGAGCCAGACTCATTTGGAGAATTCTGACCCTGCGTCTCCTTAACGCTCCCCTGGAGGGGGGAGTCGGCCTTGCTGTCCTGAGGTGACTCAGATCTTTTAACCTGAGGGGAGCTGGACCCTTTGGGACACGCAGGAGTTTCTAGGCTCATCTGTGCAGGAGAGTCGTCCTGTTTGTTGGACAAGGCGATGGACGAGCCCTTGAGTTTTGGTGAGCGGACGGCGTCCGAGCTCTTTGATCGAGGAGAGCAGCTCAGACGAGGCGACTCCTTCAGCTGTGGAGAGTCGGAGGCTTTGGCTGCAGGCGAGTGGGACCCCCTGGAGCGAGGAGAGTCTGCCCCTTTGGAGCGGTTCCTCTTGGCTTTGGATCGAGGGGACTCTCTTCCTCTCAGACGAGGAGAGTCTTTCCCCCGGAGGCGAGGGGAGTCACTGCTCCTGCTCCTCGGAGATCCCGAAGACCTGCTGGGGACAAGAATCCAATTAAAGCACAGATTTTCACACGTTGCCCAATCTGAAGATGTTTTGTTGTAAATAAAAGGGAGTAAGAGTGATTTCACCTGGAATGAGGAGAGTCGGAGCCCCTGAGGTGATGAAGACGAGGAGATTCAATGCCCTTCAGGTACGACGAGCTCCCTCCTCGTTCCCGCTCAGCCTTGGCCTTCTGCAGCTCCTGCAAACAACAACGGGTCAGAACGTCGTTTCATCTGGAAGCGCTGAGGTTTTTCACACAGCGAGCGGCTGCAGCCAGTCGGACCTGCAGCCTCATCTCCTCCAGCAGCTCCTGAGCTCTCTGCATCCTCTGAGCGATGAGGCTCTGCAGCTGACCCACCGGCTGCGGCGACGCCCCGCTCCCCGCCTCTTCTTCAGTCGGGCAGCGACGAAGAGCAGAGCGAAACTCTGAGCGAATCATCGCAGGCCTGGAGGAAGACGCGAGGGTCAGTTACTGAAACTGTGCTTCAGACTATAGATGAAAAATTAAACCCAATGATTTTAACAAACTAAACCAGGAAATTTCTATCAGAACCCCTGAATGGGTTCTGCAGCTGGATATGCTCAAAAGTCCTTCACAGGTTTAGAAACATCCTCATTAGATGTTCAAACCCACCTCATATGTCTTCTTCCTGCTTGTTCTGGGACCTGCCGTTCAAAATGTGAATTTTTTTTTTTAGCTTTTAATTGCTATGAAAGAGCGTTAAATGCAGGTTTGAAGTTCCTCAATATGCATTAAAAATGTTTTCATTCAGACCTCCTTCAGAGGTGACCTGGACCCCTTTTGTCAGCATAAACCTAAAGGGGTGAACCCAGGCCGTCCAGAGCCGAGCTACTGGACCTCCTGCTGAACTGAGGTGACCCCACACAAGCAGCAGAGTTGATGCTTCAGGGTAAAAACACTAAAAAGGACGAAAGTCCGTTCAGATGCCAGCTGAGTAAAAAAAATATAGTGTTCCTTTAAATTTTCCAACAATTCAGCCTATTGTGTGAAGCGTTCACACTATTTTTTCCCTGTTTATATTTATTATTCCTGGCTGTTACTATCAATTCTCATCCTGCAGTTTTTAAACTATTTCAGCAAGGTGTTGAAACGTTCAGCTTGTTCAGGAGAAGGGTGCCATGGCTTTCGGTATGGGTGCAGCTTCAGCTTTTTGAAATATTTAGCCTTTTCTGACACTTGTTTCCTCAGAAAAAGAACAGAGCTCATTTTACATCCTTCAACTCTTTAGATGTGTTTACAACCTTTTACTGCTCCTTTCACATACGGTTCAGCTTCCTTGTGCAAATTTAAACTTTTTTTTTCAGCTACTTTCAGCTCATTTCAGCTGATTTTTTCCTGCTGTTTTGTGCTCTTTTCGACTTCTGTCTACAAAATACAACATTTTTGTGCTTCTTCTAACTTCTTTCTGGTATTTCAGCTACTATTTAACTGTTTTATGCTAATTTTAGCTTTTTCTCCAAATTCCACATATTTTGAGCTCATTTCAGCTCTTTCCACTTCTGGTAGTTTAAGCTTCTGACTTTTCATCTACTTTTTGCTAATAGCAGCCTTTTTTTGTGGCTATTTTCCTAATTTTTGTGTTAATTTCTTCTTTTTTAGGCCTAATTCAGCAAATGTGTGTTATTTCTGTTTTTTCTTCTGTCCACTTGGGCTTCTTCCATTTCAGCTAATTTTCGGCATGTTTTTTAAGCTAATTTCAGCTGTTTTTCAGCAAGTTCTTCAACAATAAGCATTCTCACTGCATTTTCACAGGAAATGCAATTTCTCTAGTTCCGTTTGTTTTTCCAGCTAAAAGTTTTAATGAGCTGTTCATCAGAATCCATCCGGTTCGTCAAGCTTTTATTAGTCCAAGCAGATTCCAGGACTTCGTCAGGGTGATTTTCTCTTTGGTTTTATGTTTGTTCTGATTGTTTTTGGATCCGCCCTCGTCACTGTAAACTATAACGTGTTGAGCCAGTAAGAGAAAACTGTGTGAGCAGCGTTCAGATGCTTTATATTCTCCAACATGAACACAGAGCTGTGTCAGCCAAGTGCGGATTTTAAACCTTCAGTCTTTGCTCTGAGCTCTGTAAAGTCACTGTATTTGTCTTTAAAGCTCACAACAAATTTGTAAGAAAACTGAACATCTCAAAAAGTTTATTCATGATTAAATATCAGATCAACACTCAGCCTAAATGTTCATGTATTGTCTAACTGGACTGAATTAATGAGACACATTCTGATTAGACATTAAAAATGAATAGATGATTTTTTTTTAAAATCAATTACCCCTTCAGGTTGTTTTTTCATTTTCAGAGCAGCCGCAGCTTCAAATGAACCACTTCAGGGTGATAAATTATTAACGTGCGCTGATTTAAATGGGTCAGTGGGTTTAATTTGTCTAAACTCCCTGCCAGGCGCAGAGCTGTGTTGTTAAATAACAGTTCATACCTGGAGGAGAGGACTTCGTCCATGGAGGCGCAGCGACTTCGACCTTGCATGCTGAACCTCTTTCCTGGCTGAGGCGTCTGGGATTGTGCCTGAAGGACCTGAGAGGAAACAGACGTGTTGATCAATGGTTTAACAGTTGATAGTCCTGCTTTAAACTAAGGAGAAGAAAAATGATACGTGAAGATCTGCTGATCGGATCTCTTAAACTCATCTTAAAACTAGAGAACTTGCATTTCCTGCGAAAATGCAGCGTGAACGCTTATTGCAGAAGAGTTTGCTGAAAAACAGCTGAAATTAGCTAAAAACATGCTGAAGTGTAGCTGAAATGGAAGAGCAAGTCTAAATTAGTAGAAGAAAGCAGAAAGAGCACTTATTTGTTGAATAAGAATTAAATAAGCAGAAATTAGCACAAAATTAGGAATTTAGCTTGAAAAAAATCTGAAATTAGCAATAAATAGCTGAATAGTAGCTAAAGACGCATGAAGAGGTTAAAATTAGCAGAAGTAAGCAGAAAAAGCACAAGTTTGACCAGTTAGGCTGAAAGAAGCAGAAATGAGCACAGCAAAGTGGTAATTATCTGATAAAAGCTGAAATAATCAGAAAACAGCTGAGTAGTAGCTAAAGAAGCAGAAAGAAGCTTAAATAAGCAGAGGGAAGCAGAAAGAGCACAAGTTTGCACAGTTAGGCTGAAAAAAGCGGAAAGCAGCACCAAAAAGTGGAAATTATCCGAAAAAAGCAGAAATTTGCCAAAAACAGCTGAACAGTAGCTAAAAACGTACAGAATATGGATATAAACTATAATAATAATAGTAAATATGAACAGGAAAACAAATAACTCTAATTTAATCACAAGTTGAAGAGTTTCCCACCTGGACCTGCTGGTTCTTGTGGACTTTGGGGACTTCCAGATGTTTGCCCCAGGACCGCTCGCTCCCCCTGGGTAAACTGCTCGTCTTCACCTTCGGCTCTTTGGGCGTCACCCGCAGCTTCGACACATCGGTGCCGGATCTCTGACGACCTCCCTCCTTCTGCAGGTCGACCCGGAAGCTGTTCTCCCAAGATTCGTCCGGGTCGTCGTCGTAGTCGAAGGAGAAGCCGTCCTCCTCTGCGACCAGGTCAAGGGTCAGCATGCCGTGGGAGGACGTAGACGCCTACGATGACAAATAAAAAAAGGTCTTCTAAGGAGGCCGTTAAGCTGATCCTGCTGGAAGGTGAAATATGGGTTCTGCTACCACGGCCACGAGGTGTCCTTTGGTCGGAAGCCGGCGGCTGTGAGGGATCTTTGCTCGATCTCTGGTGGGATGAGCCAAAGCGCTGTCCTCCTCGATGGTCACCTGAGCACACATTGAACCGACTAAAGCCTTCGTTCATCACGAACCTCAAGACACGAGTGAAGAAGTTCAGTTTGACTACTAAAAGAACAGACGCGAACCTCATCGAAGACTCGGTTCTTGGCCCGGATGATGGCCACATTCAGAGTGTTGATCCAGGACTCCTTCTCCTCAGGACTCACAGCCAGAAACACCAGGTTAGGAACCTGCACAAAGAACATTTAAATACATCTGACGTCCTTTAACAGCTGCATTTATGTGTTGTTTCCCAATAAAATTAATCTTTGCATTTTAAGGTAGTTTAATCCGTCGCTGCTTCACGGTTCAACCTTTGCAAACTCACTCTTTTGTGGTTTTTCAAAATAAGATTGTACACGAGAAAAAAAATTGTACACGACACGATTGTCAACTTTAATATTACTCATGTGATTGGGACAGTACTGGATACTGTACAGTAAAAAGTTAACGAAAAAATAAAATACTTCGGACAGGCACCGCCATTTTGTAGTTTTTTTCTCAATAAGCCTACACTGTATCCCTGCTCCTAATGACTACATTTCCCAGAAGCCAACAGTGCCCCGCCCAGAAGCCCCGTTGCCTTCTAGAGGAAACGTTTTTGATTGGAAAAAGTTCGGTGCTTATGACTTTGGCAACCAGCGGATGCAGAGAGCCGCGTGGGACCCGACAGGAACCGGACCAGAACTGGAGCAGAACCGGACCTCCTGACCCATCAACGGATCGGTGAGATGTTAGCCAGCCCATGAGGACATTGGAGCGGGGACACGCCGCTGCAGGTCGAGCGCTCTTTCTGGAGCCCACTTTTCATCCACATTTGGACTCAATTGGACCACGGCCCGTCCCATGCCGGCCACCTGAAGGTCTCCCCCCTCCCCCCCATACAAAAAAAAGCACTTCAACACTCACGGGCTGCACATAACCGGACCAGAACCAGAGCAAAACCAGACCCCCAGACTCATCGTGAACCCGAGAGCTGCTATCCAGCCCACAAGGACCCCAGAGCGGGGATACGCCACCGTAGGTCTGGTGCTCCCTCCGGAGCCTACCGCCATTACCCCGAGCCAGAGAGCCGACCAGAACCAGCAGGGTAGGTCTGCTGAAGCGGAACCAAGAAGGACCGGAACCGAGCTGCTGCTGTTCTGCAGAGCTGGTGAGTAAAATTTAGTGGCTACAGCTTAAATATGTTGTTAAAATCACGTAGGTTTAAGAGTTTATAACACCAGAGTGTGGGAAGGGTTTCTAAAACCTTAAAATATATTAATAATAAAATAAAATATAACGTCCCTACTTGGCGGATTTTCACTTATTGCAGGATGACAGGGGAGGGGGACGTGTCCGGAACGTAACCCCCGCAATAAACGAGGGACTACTGTACCTACCTGGTACAAAAATGTTGGTTGGTGTAGCTTCGTTACTGCAGCTAAAACTAATATTTAGTGTTTGGTGAAAGTATTCAAGCCTTCCTGCTCTTGTAACAAACAAGGTTTGCACAAAGAGAGAAGGAAGTTCAGGTTTTGTGGCAAGAAGCTGCAGCTTCTTTCACCTCGGGCAGAAAAGCTTTTTAAAACAACGTTCTGCAGTTTGACGTCCTCGTCAGACGCACACGAGGAGATCGTCTCGGTCACGTTTTCTCCTCGGAGCTGCGTGACTGGAACGGACCGCAGCAGAGCGGAGTGGGCAGCAAGACGGACATGTGAAAGTGTTTTAGGGATTATTCCTTTGTAACTCACAAACTAATGGGATTCTGCAGATTAAACCATTTCAGAGGGTTAAAAAAAACAACACGGACCAGCCAATCAGAGAAGTCCTGGCAGGGTGGACGGGTTGTTTGAACTCAAATCCACCAATCCCCCTGACAGACGGAGGAGGGAATCCACCAATCAGGTGGGTGGTGTTAGTGGTTCAGTAGCGTGTAATCTCAGAGCAGCAGAGGACGGAGACGGACGAAGACATTAGTTTTAGACTAAAAATCATCTCATGATGAGGAACAACAGTTTTGGTCAAGCCTTGAAAACAATAATATAAAATACTGCGTGTTGTCAGGTTGGGTGGGATGAATGACTCTCAGCTACTACCACCAAATCTCAGATCAATGCCTGTAAAACTAATGGAGTTACAGCCTCTGCTGTTGAGTAGCTGTGGTGGCCAGTTTACATGTACATCCAATAATCACTTTCAGAGTTTCATTAAATCCATCCAGCGGTTCATGAGATAGTTTGACCCCAATGACCTTAGACCCCTAACCAGAATCATAGTTTCCAGCAATCCAAGTTGCCCAAACTTAGTTGCCCCTTCCACAACACCTAAGTCTTTACACACCTTTATCACCAAACTCTTACCCAATTCTCCCCCTTAGATCAGAAGTTAAAACAGTTTGGCTTAAGTAAAACAGACCACCAGTTAGAGAGACTGGGTTTGAATCCCTCAGGGGGCAGTAAGGGAAGATTTATGCCCCTTTTCCACCACTAGTACTCATCTCGAGCTCTGCTCAGCTCACCACGGTTCCTGTTCCACCAGTACTTTTTAGCTGATTCCAGGCTGATTCTGCCCTTTTTTTTTTTTTTTGGTCCCTGCTTCTCTGGTGGGACCTTGGTCATACAGAAAATATGTTTAAATCTGAAAAAGAAATGAACCCGTTTTAACTCAATTAATATTCTCTTGACTTGAACAAGTG
>JARVGV010000630.1:23967270-23983023 GCA_031762435.1 Hypsolebias longignatus | reverse complement strand
ACACACACACACACACACACACACACACACACACACACACACACACACACACACACACACACACACACACACAAAGCCAGAAGGGACGTCACATAAGAGGAAATGAGGGGAGAAATAACAGGTGGAGAAGACAAACAAGAGGAGGAGGGAGGATTTCTGCAAATAGAATGAAGAACGAGCAAACAATGGGAAGGACAAAGTCTGGAAAAGAGATGATGGAGGAGGTGGTGAGAGGGAAGGACAGGACTAAACTCAAAGGGTTAATGAGGAAGTTAAAACACAACAAAACAGAAGAAAGGATGACGATTTCTTAAAGAAGTGCAGATCACCCACCAGCTTTGGTTCCTGGCTTTAAATAAAGATATCCATCCATCCATCCATCCATCCATCATCTTTACCTGCTTCTTCCTTTTCGGGTCACTGGTGCGCATGTCCAGCCATCACTGTGTGAGAGGCAGGGGACACACTGGACAGGTCTCCAGTCCATCACAGGGACACAGAGACAAATGAGACAATCATGCTTTCACTCTCTCACTCACACCTAGAGACAATTTTAGAGTCACCAGTCAGTCTAACATGCATGATTTTAATCTGTGGGAGAAAACCCACACATGCACGAAGAGAACATGCAAACTCCACCCAGAATGAGTCCTGGACTGGGATTTGAACCCAGGACCTTCTCGTTGAGAGTCAGCAGTTCTACCACCTGAACTACCGTGCCACCGTTGTTTGTGAATGTCACTTTTTAATAGCAAGAGTGAAAACTTGCTCAGCCATAATGTCTATTCTGTTCTGTTGTTCTGCTCTGCTCTGCTCTGTTCTGTTCTGTTCTGTTCTATTTTATTTTATTTTATTTTATTCTGTTCTGTTCTATTCTATTCTATTCTATTCTATTCTATTCTGTTCTGTTCTGCTCTGCTTTGCTCTGCTCTGTTCTGTTCTGTTTTATTTTATTTTATTCTGTTCTGTTCTGTTCTATTCTATTCTGTTCTGTTCTGTTCTATTTTATTCTATTCTGTTCTGTTCTGTTCTATTCTATTCTGTTCTGTTCTGTTCTATTCTGTTCTGTTCTGTTCTATTCTATTCTGATCTGTTCTGTTCTGTTCTATTCTATTCTATTCTATTTCTGTTCTATTCTATTCTATTTCTGTTCTATTCTATTCTATTCTATTTCTGTTCTATTCTGTTCTATTCTGTTCTATTCTGTTCTGTTCTATTCTATTCTGATCTGTTCTGTTCTATTCTATTCTATTCTATTTCTGTTCTATTATATTCTATTCTATTTCTGTTCTATTCTGTTCTATTCTGTTCTATTCTATCAAAAAAGTGTGACTTCTGGCTAAGACAGATCTTTCTAATCTTTTCTATTTTGAGAAATGATACAGTTTTAGATGTTTTGGTCAAAATGTTAAAATAACACACATAATTTGTGTTGAGGACGATGCTCAGCTACTACCACATCAACTCTTAGCTCAATATTTGTACACTTGGCTAAACTGTAGCCATTTGAGCGTTGCTTTGCTGAGTTCAGATCAACTGTGACGGCCATCTTGTACTGGAGCGTCTCCACAAGTTAATCAGTTGTAAATACACATCCAGTGAACATTTTCTAAAAGTTCAATTAAATCCTGCTCATTAGTTCATTAGATATATTTTGCTTACAGATGCAGTGTTGACTGTAAGTAGTAAATAAGACTTCATTAAATTTTTTTGTTAGTGCTCAGAACAGACATTTGGAGTCAGTCTCAGCCACTACCACACCAAACTGGAGGTCATTATTTGTAAAACTTACTGAGACACAGCCATTTTTGGTGTTTTGACAGTCAGTTAGCTGTGGCAGCCATTTTGTGTTAGGTTGACTAGAAAAGTTAAACAGTTGTAGATAAACATTCGATCGTTACTTTTTGTGTGTTTCATTAAAATTTGTTTAGTATTTTTTAAAGATATTTTGCTAAAAGACGAACACACAAACGCATTCACACACAGAGATGAGCAAAAACATGATCACCCTTCTGCCTTCAGCAACAAGCAGTAAAGTTTGAGATAATACAGTTTAGAGGAAAGTAGATGCATCCAGTGGATGATTAGTAAATTAAATTGATCAGAAAGGGAAGAAGCAAACACTGCATTTAAGAAAAGAAGCATACCAGGAGGAGCTGGGAAGAGATTTCTCCTCATGCTCTCATAAGTTCCACGTATGATCTTCTTATTATCACAGTTTAGGTTTAATCTTCAGCCCAACATGGTTTTAATATTCAGAGCTATGTAACTTATTACCTCTTTATTTGGCCTTTATTATGATAAATGTGTGTGAAGCAAGCCTGTTATTAATTTGATCCGGGCACAATCAGTCAACATGCTGATGATAATAACTCCTGATTGGTGTGATTTAGTCCCAACGCCACGACAGCTGGAGATGTGTTGAAGGACCATTAGTTACAGGGCGATGGAGGAGAACAAGGGAAACATCAAGAAAATAGACACGTGTCAGTCAGGAAGCAAAAAGGAGTGAGGAAAAGAAAGAATGAGGAGCAGCAAGAAATGATGGAGGACAAAAAGGAAGAATTCAAAAAGGAGGTGAGAATATTAAAACAATTTTGTTGTTTCAGATTAGGAACATGTTCACCAGGATGCAACAACAGTAACAGAAAAAATAATACACAATGGAGCTTTTCTGTGACTTACAATATGTAGTGAAATGTTAGTAAATCCCTCTTTTATTGCGGGAATAATTTTAATCAAACAATATTACTGACAGCAGAGGAGCAGGTATTTGACCTCTGACCTTTGTTCCCTCACTGGGATAAACAGCAGCAAATCTTACAAGCTGATTATTTAACATCAGCAACATGAATTTAAGATCTGTTCAGCTCCGAAATAAAACTGAACCTGCAGTCTGTCAACAGAAATCTAAAGTGTGTGAGTGCAGCTCATGTGACACAAAGAGTCTGACCATTCACACAACCATAGACAACATTTGATGACAAGGGACCTGAGTGAAAAATGAAACATAACTGAAAACACAAAACCAACTAGATTTTATGATGGAAGACATAAACAGTGCTGGGAAAAGCTAAACGACATAGATGTTGATAATAGTTTGCCAGGAGGTCAAGGTCGAGAGCTTCAGATCTTTTTGTAAGATATTCCAGGAAGCAGGAGCGGAGTAGAAGAAGACGCTTTTGACTAGTTCAGTCCTCACTGAGGGGACACTGCAGGTAATCATGTCCTGAGAGCGCACGCTGTAGCTGCACTCACGCAGAGACATGTAGCTGTATGAAGGCAGCAGACCAAGAAGTGATTTAAAGATGAAAATGTACCAGTGGGAGATACCATTTTACTACTTTTATCTCTTTTGTGCTGTATTGTTATGGTTCGTGAGGTGATCCATTTAAACTCGCTCTGGACATGAGAACCATAACTTCATCCCTCTTTATTCAGACTAGGCCTGTCATAATAACAAATTTTGCTGGGTGATGAATTGTCTCTGAAATTATTGCGATAAACGATGATAGTTTAAAATTTTACAATAACTAGTAATTATTGCCAAATTTAAGAAGAAATGTTGATTAATTTGTTTTGAGTGTAGTACTTTTTTTTGACCAGCGGATGACAGTATAAGACTGTTTGAACCGAAGGATGGATAGTGAGGGAGCGAGCAGCGTGTCTCTTTCAGGAAAATGGGAGGGAGACCCCTTGACATGACATGGGCTGTCTCTCCTTCCTTGTTTTTGGTTCTCAAAATGGCGGACGCTCGGTGTGGTTTGAGCTCTTTTGCATAGCATTTGTCACATAAAGCTTTTAATAATATATCAGTAAACAAGTTCTCAGTTTCTTTTTTTTTTCAGAGAAAAACAACTTTTTACACGAAGGCGTGGATTTCAACCGTGAATTTTAGAGCTTCGACAAGACGAAGGTTTGTTCCCCCGAGATCGGCCTGTTAGCTTAGCTCAAAGCTTAGCGGCTTTTAGCGAAGAGAGGCGAAAAGAAGAAATGATAAATCCGATAAATGAGGTTGATAATTTTCATTTACAATTAACTGATTTATTGTTTGTTGCGACTGGCCTAATTCAGACCATGGCTCAAAAAGACAAAATTAACTTGAACTTTTGTCCCAGGGCAACTAATATTCACCTAATAATGGACTTTTTTTTTCTGAAGGCTCGCAGGCAAACTGATCAGAATAAATAAATTATGTAACATTATTGAGTTGAAGTTAGAAAAAAAATGCTATATTCTGATGCTGTCTCAGTGTACCAAACACAGCTGATGGGTTTATGAAAACTCTACTGAGCATGTGCAGACTTCACAACAACAATTGAGGATGTAAAACACATAAAACTCACATTTCTACACTGTAGGACAGTTTTAAACAGAACCCAGTGGATAATTCCTGCAGATCAGCTTTTTAATTCATGTGTCAGCAGCTAGAATAATGGTCACTGTATGTATGCGTGTCCTTGCTGTGTATTTAAAGTGATGTGTGTTTAATGGCTGCAGGGCTGTGGAGAGACCAGCAGTCACATGTCGACGCTGTTGCAGCTGAACATCCATCAATGCTACAGTCAGAACAATCAATACGACGCCATAAAGACACTTCAGACCAGCCAACATCTAATAAAGGAAGCCTCCAACACCCAAATGATCCAATCTCTGAATTAAGTCAGTTTTAATTAGAGCTGACGCAGAAATGTCCTCACTCCCGTAGTTTAAAAGTAAAAATAGAAATCCTCCCTTGCACACAAACACAATGAAGCTTGCCCTCGGCTGCTGTATTTATAAATGTCCTGGGTCAGGGCTCTGCTGAGACAGAAAAAGATGAATCACAGAAAGAAAAAAAAAAAAAAAAGGGTAATAATTACAGGAAACGCACACACTTCAGACGTTAATTTGACTCTTTCATTTGATGATGTCTTAAACGTAACTAACCCCGGCCTTGAGACCGGTCTTCACCCTACAATTGAAGAATTATGATTTAAGTGATGCAATAATGAAAAAAAAAAAACCACAGACGGGGTTAAAGAAGTGAGTCACGATGAAGCTGCTTCAGTCAGTCGACCTCCAATGACAAGTTTCTGCTGCTGCAATAAAACCAAACTGCACACAAACACATGTTTCTAATAAAACATAGCTGTAAAGATTTATATTTAGTGCCTGCTCAATGTGTAAAAATGATTTTAAAACATGTTTTGAAGTAAATGTTCCAAGAGCAAACTAGAAGTTTTCGGCTTGTGAAAAGATACAAGTCAAACATGTTCTGGGCCACCGTTTTGCAAATATTGGCGTTTGTTTAGCTAAATTATTCTGTTCATTTTAGCTTTAGCATCTGTTTTAGCCAGTTGTAATGAACATGTCAGTAATGTTTGCATATGTTTTGTTCATTTCAACTCCTGTTTTGCTTATATTTGCATTTAGCAAACCTTTGTTAATTGTATCTATTGTTTTGCAAGTTTTAGCTTGTTGTTTTGCTGTTCTTACTTATGCTTGACTAATTTCAGTGTTAGCTTTTGTTTTGCTAATTAAATTATGTTTTCTCTAATTTTGTCTACTGCTTGCTAATTTTAGCTTTAGCATCTGTTTTGCTACTTGTACCAATGGTTTAGCTAATTTTAGCATCTGTAGTCATCTCAGGGAAATGTTCAAAAACACACATGATTTATAAATAGGCAAATAGAAATTATTTATTTAGGGATGACAGATAATCGAGACAAATCAGCTCCCAGCACTTGTAAAAAAAAGTGTTTGGCAGTGCAGGAAAGCAGATTGTATCTGATTGGAGACAAATAAGAATAAATTGTATACAAACTAAGACAAAATTAAGTCACTTTGAGACTAAATTGCAAAGAAATTGCAAGTTCTTTGCAGAAATGCTTTGTGAAACATGATGCTCTCGTGTTTTTGTGTCCAACTAATCACCAACAGTTTTAGTCCAGTGAGACACAAGCAGTTTTTGTTTAATAGTAATTTGTGATCTTCTTGTTCCTTCTCTCTTTGTAGCCGTTTTATGTCAAATTTGTAGTTTTTAAAAATTCTCATCTTATCTTAGAGCCCCGACCGATATATTGGTAGGGCCGATATTTTGGGCCGATATGGGCATTTGAGGACATATTGTTATCAGTGATAATTATGCACCAATATAAACATTAGGAACAAGCCATGTCCTTACTGGCAAAAAGCAGAATTGTACAATGTATCCAGCAGAGGGCGCATGCGGACTACTTTCAAGTTCATGGCCGTTCACTTTAACTTTCATTTTCAGTACAGCTGAAGCAGCTAGCAATACTGTGCAACATATTTTGCTGAACATAGTATACAGTAAGTTTATTTTAACTGATCTGTAAAATTTAAAAAGAAAACAATAATAAATTCTCTTCAACACTCCAACCTCTCAAGTTAGCAAGCTAACGTTTAGATAACCTAGCATAGGCTATTGCCTTGTAAATGTTTATCCAGAACAATAAATCCAACGTAGCAGTACGTATAGAATCGGTGTTAGTAACGTTATCTTTGTCGTTCTCAATGAAATGCATTGTTTGTCTGAAATCTTCACTTCTCTACAAAAAATAAATAAATGACACTGTGGTCAATACTAATTAGACCTTGGTGAATAGTGGAGGAGAGAAAATGTGAACGCACATTAGGAAGACTGTTTCAAGACTTCAAGTGTTAAAACAAGTTTAAAGTAGCTGTTTACGTTGATTCTTGGGGGTGGACAAAACTCAAAAAGTTTCAGCCTGTCACAATTGGCTGGTGCTGGTGAACCCAATGGTGCAGGCAGGCAGACAATGACTCAAGATAATATAAAATAAGGAATTAATTTTACAAAACAAGAGCTGACGGGGCAGCAAACTTACATAAACCAGAAGATGAACACGAGGAACAGAACAGGCATCGCAAAGGACAGGACAGGACATCACCAGTGGACAGATAACAATGCCAGGACAAGGACTAACACAGAGACACAGACTTATATACAGGAAACACCAATTAGACCAAGTGATGACACTTGTGAGTAATCACAGATGCCAGAGAAGGAGAAAGAGGATGCAAGACATGAACACGACACAATATGGGGCTAGATACTAGAGAAATCCAAACATTGTAAAGAGGAAACAGAGGATCAAGGGGAACACAGACATAAACACGACAACAGGGACAAAACCACAACTCCATTATGTTGATCATCAGCATTAGCCCTCCCCTCCCAGTTTTACTATGGCGATAGCCAAAATTTCCATATCGACCGGGCTCTAATTTAAATCCATCCTTGTCAAAACCTTTTCTCTTTACATTTCCTTACGTAGCCAGTTTGAGTCCATCTCTGAGTAGTGACTTAATAAACGCTGTTGTATTTATTTATATTGTCTATAAATTCTCATTTTGTGGTGAGTTTTAGTCTGTTTGTTGTTGTTTTCTTCCACTTTGAGGGTTTTTGCATATTTTTGGTGTTGTTTTGATGCAAATGGATCATAAAAACCTAACTTGGTGGTGTATTTATGTAGCTCAGTCAGACGTGGAACATTTTCACGGCCTCAGCGGGGCAAGCGCTTGTCTTCTCGTGCTTCTTGTGACCGTTTGCAGATGCCCTCCTACTCCTCTTTGGGTCTGCCTGTCTGCTCTCGGCAGAGCTGAAACTTATCGGCTGGGATGCAAAAGCAAGAAGAAAATGTTTGGAAAAAGCTTTGACTCAGCGTCCTGCAACCCTCTGCGTGCCGTTGCATAACTTTCTGTTACATAACAAGGAGCCAGAACAGAACTGGTGCGAGCACTCAGCACTTTGGGGTCCGACAACCTCTGCTGCAAACGGACTTTCCGTTCACCTGTCCTCTGCAGCGCCAGCCTGATTCCTGACTTCCTGTTTTCACCTGCAGCGAAACGTCACAGCGTTAAAGAAAAAAGTCACGTCAGCTCTTTTCTCACTGGGAAGTTGGACCATTTAAAAACAGGAACAAGTTCTGCGTGAGTCCGTGGACTCGGATGAGCTGTGAAATAAACAAATGGTCTCACTCTGACGTTTCTGTGACACAAAAATCTGCCTGAAACAATTAAAAGCACAACTCCTGATACGTTTGACTGGAAATACTGTTTGTTTTAGATTTTATTTATTGTAATGTCCAACATTTAGACAAAACTACCTTCAAATCACCAATTTTACCACATATGGAGATACATTTTCTACATTATCTGGTTTAATTTATATTTTACCAAGTAGTACAACTTCTACTTATTTTTTTAATGTCAATGGTTGTTTTGTGTTTTCTTTTTAAAACATTTACCGTATGTCTAAATTATATTTTTGTGTCCCTGTGGTTGTTAAATTTACTTTGGATCTTTTGTAGTTGAATTCAAGTGATTTTTTTTTATCCACCTAGTGATAACTTTGTGTTTTTAGTTGATTTGAGTCTCTTTGTATTTAGTTTGCATCCAGCCAGTTGTGTGAGGTCGTTCTTCTCTGTCCTTGTTGTTCATTTAAATCACTGTGTTGTTGTTGTTTTCTGTCTCCTTGTTGTTGTTTAGAGCTTCTTTGAGCTCAGTTGCAGTCGCTGGTTGTTCAGTCTCATTGCTCACATTTTGAGTCTGGTTATTGTGGATGATTTGTGGAACAACTGAGTTTTTGTGGTTGTTTTAAAACATCTGAACTGCTGTGTGGGTTATTAGACTCGATTTTAGCTTCTTCAGATTTGCTTTTTGTTTATTCCAAACTCTTGCGTGGTCATTTTGAGTCTTTTTGGCTATTTCTGTGTCTATTTGTGGTCAGTTTTAGTCTTTTTTCAATTAAGTTTTATACATGATGTTGTTATTCTGCAGTTATTAATATATAAATATTATGAATGTGTGAAAATATTTAACATCCGTCCATTATCTTTACCCACTTCTTCCTTTTCAGGTCACTGGTGCCCATGTCCAGCTATCACTGTGAGAGAGGCGGGGGACACCTTGGACACTATGGGGACAAACAACCATTCACTCTCTCACTCACACATAGAGACAATTTAGTCACCAATCAGTCTAACATGCACGTTTTGGGCCTGTGGGAGGAAACCGGAGTACCATGAGAAAACCCACGCATGTACGGAGAGAACATGCAAACTCCACCCAGAAAGGCACCCCGGCCGGGATTTGAACTGGCGACTTTCTCGTTGAGAGGCAACAGCTCTACCAACTGAGCCACTCTGACATTAAAATAAAAAATAATTGTTGTTGTTTATTTCAACCCTTTGTGTGATCGTTTTGAGTCTATTTGAGGATGTTTAGGCTTTTTTTGATCATTCTGTGCTTGTTTGCATCCCCTTGCTTTCATTTTCATGCCAACAGGTCTTTAAAAACATTAAGATAGAGGCGCCCGCCGTCTCCTCGGGCGCCGTGGGGTTTGCAACAGATCCAAACTACTTCTTTGCTTCGAGAGTGTGAGCAGCAGGAAACCCCTGCGTGTTTGACTCATCGGATCAACGGAGACGTGAACACTTGCACAGATTTACTTCACAAGACTTGAATTCGTCTCTTCTGCAGCTCGAGGACGCATGTGCTAACGCTAACCCACAGTGACGTTTCTGACACCGAGCAGCTGCTGAAGCTGTGAACCTCTCCAGGTTCCAACACATCTTCAGATCAGAACACTCCCAGTCCTCTGTGTGCCGTCCAACGCTCTGGAACCAGCGTTTGGGCTTTCGTCCTCACCTCCTTGTCTGAGATGTACAGGTGGTCTCCTTTCAGCACCACAAAACGGCTCCTCCAGAGCTCCCTGAAGATCCCTCGACCACAGAACTTTCGAATCCAACCTGCCTTCTCCGGCTGCTGGGCGGCGAGCGGACCGGAGTCCTGAAGGCCCTGAAACACGACGAGCAAAAGAGTGAAGACCATCAGAGGCAAAAAAGAAACTAAGAGTGGAGGAGGACGTTAGAGCTTCTGTCTCAGACTGGACTTATGAAGAGGAGGAGAGCAGATCTTCATGATGATGGTGTTTGTCATGATCTGGCTGCTCTCTGTCAGTCTGACCTACTTTAATTACATAACAGCTCCACTCCATAAGGAGGAAGAACAAGAAAACTGGGCTCAGTTTCAGCAAAGAGGTTTAAATTACAAAAAGACACGAAGCAGCAATAAAATAATAAAAACCCAAAATAAGAATCCAAAAGTCTACGGAGGGATTCTTCTTTGGTGAAACGTTTCGTCTTTTATCCGAAAGAATAAAACTCAAAAAGGTTTTGTCTAACGGGCTAAAAGTTGCATCATTTTATCTCAGAAGCTGTCTAATTCACATTATTGTTGCCAACTCGTCTTAAAACCTTCTTTAATGTTATTTTGTTCTGATTAAACTCAAACTTTTCTGTCAAACAGCTCTTAAAATCACCTTTTCTGTAATAAACACAAATTTTTATTTTTAAATATAACATCTTTACATTGTGGCACAATCATCAATCAGTTTTTTCTCCCTCTTAAATGCCTCCTGATGAAAAATGAGCTGAAAAACTGAAAAATGATGAGATGTAATAAAATATTCACTCCAGGCTTTAAAGGCTGCTGTTTAAACAAAAGTTGAATAAAACATAATAACAAAAGTCTAAATTACACACAGAATTAAACTAATTAATGTGTAATATGCTGCTATTTGACTAAATTAGAGCGAACAGAACAAAAAATATTTAAAATCTCAGCTTTGTTTCTGTTTCTCTAACATGAATATTGATGACTGATCAGAATCTGTTGGTTCCGACAGAAAAAGATAACTCGGAGTTTTTAAAGCTGAAAAAATAAAAACATAAATAAAAAAATAAAAATAAAAAAAAAAACGGTCTCACTGACCCGTCTGCTCTGGTTGCTCTTCTTCATCCTCACCGACCGAACAATCACACCGTCGGTGTGTGAGGGTGGAGGTTCGGACCCGCCCGGCTCGGTCCGGTGGGAGCTGAGCACCGGAAGCTCTGGTTCTGGTAACACCGGGGTCGCTGAGTTTCGGCTCGGTCCGCGCCGGTTTCCCTTTTTTGTCGTTCTTTCTTTTATTAATTCCTTCAGCGCCGCGGCTGTTTGTCTGAACCGAGGCTGCGCGCGCGCGATTTGAAGCAGATGCTCTTTCTCTCCGTGCGCGAGCGCGCGCGCTCACACCGACGACGACGCGCCCAGTTCATTTGTCGAAATAAAGGGAGAGCGACAGCGACGCCCAGCGGCCAGAGTGAAAATGACAAGTCTGAATAAAAAGTTTTATTTAAAAACAACAAAAACTCTTTATAAAGCAAACTTTACAGAAATAATTTATGTGTAGAAAATAAATTAAAATTACATTTGTTCAGTAAGCCTTTACCAGGCAAAATATTATGTTACATTGTATTGTATTTATTATATTATTTTATAGGGATGCAAAATATTGGATTTTTTTGGCCGATATCCGATATGCGAAAACTTATTTGGCCGATACCAATATTTATACCAGAGGTCTACAACCTGCGGCTCTGGAGCCACATACGGCTCTTTGGTCCCTTAGTAGCAGCTCTTTCAAGCTTTGACCAAAACGGAAATAAATCAGAATTTTATTGGTTGTCATAATAACAATGAAAGGGCTAGTTTTAGCAGTTTTCCTGAAATTTATTTTGCAAATGTATAAATACTAGAAACATTACAAGGAGTAAAATATACTCACTTTCACATCATTGCATTCAGTTTTTATTCACAATTTGTTTAGTGTCTCAACTGTTTGGAATCCGGTTTGTGTGTGTGTGTATATATACTGTATATGTGTGTGTGTAATCATTGGCTCAGCTTGTCAGGCCTCTTTTAGACAAATACAAATACAAAACTGCAGTCAGTCGATGGACCTGTGGATCAAATAAAATTAAAAATGTATCTCATGCTCCAAACTTAAAACTAGTTTATTAATTTATTCCATAAAGTGATCAAGTTCAAACTCTAAGGCACAATCATGTAAATGTCGAAAGGCTCCCGCAGCATCAAAAGCTTGCTATAAAAGAGATACTGTATATTAAATCAACAGTTGTAGAAAACTGTTAAGTTTTCTGTTCGAGTGGAAAAAATGGCCCTGACTTCTCTGACATGCCTTCCCGTCGTAACGGAAGCGCACCTCTGTGATAAACTTCAACATGCAACATCCTCTTGTGTTTAGCAACACAGCTGTCAGGTCGTCTGCATCCAGATGTTTCCCTTCATCCTCATGTCAGATAGCAGGAGATGAAGTCAGCGAGAAGAGAAAACACCCAGACAAGCTCTGGTGACAAAAACCCATTGTGAAGAAGCTCACTAATATTTACAGTCTGAACAATGAGAGGATAACAAAAACATTAAATAAAACACATTAATGGTAAGGAAATGATGAGCAACCAAGAACTATTGTATATTTAGTTACTTTTAAATTCATCATTCAGACTTACAAGTACTGAGAAGATAGCGAAAAGTGTCACATAAGCTAAGAGTAGCAGAATGGTAGCTAAAGCTAAAAGCAGCTAAAGGATAGCTAAACGCTGTATGTAGCCTACAAAGACAAAATCAGAGTAAGCTAAACGAGATTTCACAGAAAACAATGTATTTAATCTCAAAGTGTTTCTATGAGGAAACATGTTAACATTTTTGAAAAGTACATTGTAGTGTGGTTAGTCCTGTAATCCTGGGGTTGTGGGTTTGAACCCAGGTTGCGTCAGGAAGGGCATCTGGCGCCCCACTAAAGAAGGAAGCAGCTGAACGAACATGAGTACCATATTTTTTGGACTATAAGGCACACTTAAAATTAAGGGTGCACGACATTATCGGATGGTATCGGTATCGACCGATATTAGTGATAAACTTAAATACCGGATATCAGACATTCCATCAAAATAACTCACCGATATGAAAGACATCTGTTTTAAGTTAATTTTTACTTTAAGAAACTGTCATGTATTTTTATTAATGCATTACTACTTATGCGCTTTTCACTTGTCGCTTGTGAACAGGTTGAGTTTAGGTTTGTGAAAATTTACAAATTTGCACTGTTGAGTGTTTTATTGTGTTAGAGAGAGTAAATGTCATGAATAAGTTTTATATTAAACATTGTCCAAGTTGAAGTGTTGCATCATTTTCAGTCCCCTTTTTGGCATCTGGCCAAACTGACAAAGACCATGCAGAGTAATGTAGTATTTTAATTTAACAGCAAAGAAAACTATGTAGGTCTAGAGAAAAAAATATTGGTATTTGTTATCGGCCAAAAAAGTTTGAACATATCGGCCAAAAATCCAACATCGTGCATCCCTACTTAAAAATCATTTTATTTTCTCAAAAATCGACAGCGAGCCCTATAATCCAATGCGCCTTATGTAATAATTCTGATTGTGCTTACTGACTTCGAACCAGTTTTATGTGGTTATTGTGAATGAGCTGAATAAAGTTTGACTTATCTGTTTTGTTTCACTTCATGCCTTATAATCCGGTGCACCTTATAGTCCGAAAAATACGGTAATATCACCGATCACCTGAACGTGATGATATATGGTTAAAATACAACAAAATATGCAGAAACAAGCAAATAAGCAAACAGTATTTTATGAATGCAATGAGAGCAAATATGAAAAGAACCCATCTCTATCATATGCACATTTTAATATTAAGCTTTTATTTACATTCTGTCACACACTTTTACGGAATATACATCTGACAGATAGAAACTGTTACAACCTCAGCTGAAGAAAAACAAAGAGTTATGTCAAATCAAACACAGCAGGATCCATACAGGTTTAGTCTATTGTTTTGATCCCATATCTTGATTTTAAACTCACTAAATGTTTTAATTTCATCCTTTTTATTTTATTTTATCATGTCTCCAATACAGACGTGGATATTTGACAGTGAATTTAGTCAACTGTTACTGACCTAGCTACCTAAACACAGCCATAATACAGTCAGAAAACACTTTCACCCCAGGAATCTCCTGAGAGCCGTTCTTAATGACCTCTCCACCTGCTGCTTTATGATAAAACGCTTCATTGTTTGAAGACGCCAACCAGATGGCGTCACATAAATGTTGAACTGTTCCTTTAAACACGCAGACACAGGAAAGTGTAGGGAATGGTGCGGTTTGTTCGGCGAAAGAAGAAGACTCGGAGCAACAGGAAGCGTCTTGTTTTCATCGCCTGTTGCTGTAGCGACTACTTCCCTGCGCCCTGTCGCTGCTGTGACTCGTCGCTGACATCACTTCCTCCAGGAAACTGATGGACAGAGGAGGCAGAGAAATAAAACCTCCTGCACATTTGCAAATGCAACTACTCTCCGCTAGAACGTACACTTAGATTAACTTGACATAATTTATCTTTTGTGGGGAGTCCACAGGGATCAGTTCTAGGATCACTTGTTTATTTCAAACGAATCATTTAGAAGTAAATCTAACGTGAAGGAGCAGGTTGAGAACCGTCCGATACCTCTTGGTGTTGTGGATGGAGCTTCCTCCCAGCACAATCCGAACTCCGGGCGTGTTACGGTTCAGGTTGTAAACAGTCAGAGCTTCTTCGTACGTGCACCCACCAATAATAAACACCATGATGTCCTGAGGCCTGAAAAACATTTTTGTCATGCGAGTTGGACGTCAGTCTCTTAGCTGTGTCACGTGTAGGAAGTGTCATGTTGTTCATATTGTTACCTGTGTTCTGTGTGACCCCCCTCTTATTTGTTTCTCATTGAATAATTGGTCTCAGGGGTTTCATCCATCACTAGCAATAATCCTAATCTAATTATAAGAGAGATGTTTCCTGCGTTCCGGGGGTGGGGGTCACCAATTTTTCAGTTAGAAGAATACTTACCCAGCTCTTCAGCGCTTGTAACCGGACTAAAAGACAGGGGGTGTCCAAAGAACGGCCCGTGGGCCATTTGTGGCCCTTGGGGTGATTTTGTGCGGCCCACAGCTGCAGTTTCAGAACGGTATCATTTTAATCAGCAGGCTTAAAGACTTTCTGCAGATTAGTTGGTACTGTAATCCTTTTTATATCATGTTATGGTTTAACAGCAAAACAGATTTTATTTTCACTTCATGGCAGAAAGCGCCACAAACTTTTACAGACTCCCATCAAAAAGGAGACTTTTGGATAATTATTCATAAAACTTGGCTAAATATAACTAAATTACAGTTGATATAACAATCAATTCAAGGAACTTAGACATTTTTTAATTAATATGACATGGTTTAATTAATATAAAGTGGTATCATGATGATAATGTTGATCAACTGATAAGTAGATGATACCATCATCTACTTATCAGCTGATCAACATTATCAGTGTCCCTTCAAACCTTCAATGAATCTGTTGTAGCGACTGACAGCTGGATGATCTTTCAGAATTTTTATCAACATTTTGGGCCATTCATGGTCCAAAAGTCTGATCAGCCTGCTTTTAAAAGGACACTTACCGGTACTCACATTACACTTTTGTTGCTGAGAAGAAACTAAAGTGAACTTTCCAAGCACAACAACAATAAACAAAAAAAAAAACATCAACCCAACAAATCAAATAAATTCACAGGTAATCATTTTTAATAAAAATATAAGGTTGGTGTTTGTGAGGCTTTTAATGTGTTGGATCTACAACAATTTAAACTCTTTCTCCACCAAAATTAGTAAACTTTTGTCCTTTTTCCAAACTATTGTTCATATTAACAAAAAAGGTTGAATCATGTCATCTGGACTTCGTTTTTTTTTGTTAAAAAGAAACGAAGTCCAGATGACATGATTCAACCTTTTTTGTTGTTATATACCTGGATGACTGAGAAAACAAACTTTGTGTT
>JARVGV010000630.1:23890249-23926634 GCA_031762435.1 Hypsolebias longignatus | reverse complement strand
TATATATATATATATATATATATATATATATATATATATACAGTATATATATATATATATGCACTTCGACCACCGTTTTCACTTGTTTTTTGTCCGTGTCTTGCACCTGTTTGATGTAAAGCTTTTGGGAAAGTGGATCAGCAGAGAACCGAAGGGAAAAGTCTCCATCCGTCCAGCTCTAACCCATCGGGTCAAGTGGAACAATTTAGACTTCTCTCTTCCCAACGACACGCTCCAGCTCATCCTGGAGAATCCTGCCGTATTCCCAGACCAGAGAAGTTACACAGCCCCCCTACAGAAATATAATCTTTAGGGATTAGAGCTAAATAATCAGTATGAGAACTGTCAGGACTAAAAACTGGGAGATAAACAGAATTTAATGGTCAAGAAAAAGCTTCATCTTTGGTATTTTAGGTTTAAATAAAGAAGTTGAAGCAAATATACTGGGGTTTTGGGGGGGGGAGCCAAAAGATCCAAGAGTAAGTGTCAACAGATTAAAATAAAAAAAAATGGTTAGATCAAAGTTTTTCCTTTGGAAAGTGGAAAAATATTGATCACGATTCTGTTCCTGGTTGAACAACCTTATCGAACATTAAAAGATAGAACTTCCTGTTTATAAGATTTAATGACATTTGCCACACGTGTCAAAACGCTTTTGGTTTTACTCATTCACATTAAAAGTATGTTAAACATAATAAATATGTTTTCTGGTTTTGTTGCGTCATAAAATCTTATATTTTCCACACAGGCTACGATGAAAGGTAAAATTAAATAAATAACTTTAAAAAGCACTTTAAAAATGATCTAAAGCAGAGCAGAGAAACCCAATCATTTTCCTTCTCGTGAGAGACCAGCTGCTCCAACACTATTTGAATAAAAGAAACGTTTATGTATTTAAAGATACAATCATACAAGGTGAACATAAAAAGTATTTAATGGTTTGTAATCCACATTTTGTTTTTTACCTTTTTTATTGACTGTTTTATCAGAGTTTTATAAGTGTAACTACAGGAGGCTGACCTTTGACCCTGCACATCTGGAAGCTTTCTCCATCACAGAGCTCATTAGCATTCATTAGCATCTGTTAACTTCCCTTTGAGCAGCATTAGCATGGTAATCGGTGACCCAGCAGGAAGTTGCTGTCTCTCTTTGAGGTGTCATCGATGTTTTACACGTTCAAAAGTGCAGACTTGAGTTTGTGCTCCTGAAATCTGCTCCAAACTTTAATAATCTGATCATCGCAGATAAAACCTTCAAATCTGTGAGAATTACAGAGGAAAGCTCCGCTCAGCTGCTCTGTTTTAAAAATATATAAATATAAACTGAAAATTAAAATATCACACTGGGTGGTTTTTCCACTCCGTCGTTTGGATAAACCTCTGAGCCGTGTGTGATGTGTTGGTCTGTCTTTAATCTGATTTAATCCAGCTTTCAACAGATTACAATCTGACCTGATTTGTGAGTTCAGTGCACCGGTCGAAGCAATTAGACAACGACAGAGAGAAGCAGAGGTCTAAAAACCGTTTACAACACTTGAATTTATTCAATTCAAAATTATTAATCCCAAAGAGAAATTAAATGTTGTAGCTCATCATCCTGGCTTCATTAAAAGTTGTTCTAGATGCTGATGTTGTGGGCAGGAAGGGTCTCCCGCAGCAGTCCGTCTCACAGCGGGTCTGAAGAAACTGTCTGCAGATGCCAATCTGTCTACTCGGACCCAGCGGGCCTCTCGGTCCTCCTGGGCAGCAGGACCACCTGAATGTTGTGCAGAACTCCTCCCTGAGCGATGGCCGCTCCTCAGCAGCTTGTTGAGCTCCTCATCATTGCAGGCGGACAGCTGCAGGTGTCGGGAGATGATGATTCAGGTCTTCTTGTCATGAGCCACGAGCACCTCCGCCAGGTAGACGAAGATGCATCCACGGCGCCTCCTTTTCAACTCATTTGGAATTTGTGGCTGCAGTTGAGGTAATGTTTGAGCTTTTGAGGTGTTAATCAGCTGCTCCTGGTTGCAAAAATCACATTGTTGTCATGGTTATGCATCATAACAAATGTCCAAAAGTAAAAAGGTTTTCAGTAAAAAAAATAAATAAAAACAGCAAGCCACCTTGAGTGGCACAATTCTAGAAATCTGGAACTATGGAACTAGAACTATGGAGGAACTTGAGCCCAAATCATCAACCCCCCACTGCCGTGCTTCACAATTAGGAGTTGCTTCTACCAGTTTAGTGCTATTCTTTGTGCTAACTTCTTCCCTTTTTGTCTCAGACGTTTGCTCTGGCCCAATTCTGATCCGTTGTGCACAGAAGAACACAGGTTCTGCTGTGGAACATTGGCTTTCCGCCCCCAGACTGATTTGACAGATTATTGCTGTTGTTTTTGCTACTTGGCATTGTGTTGAAACACACCTGAACGCTCCAGAGCATCAAACCGACCTGATAGTTTATTTTGTGCTCATCTGTAGAACTTCACAAACTGCCTTTAAATTGCAGGCTTCATGAGATTTAGTAACAAAACCTGTTTGCCTCTGTGTGTCGTAAAATCCTCTTTTCATTGTTCGTGTAAAACAAGAGATTTGGACCCACAGCGACCCGCTCGTAAACATTTTTAGGGGCCTTGAGCTCTTGTTTGTGCACTGAAACAGGATGGAAACTGAAACGTTGAGCACGTTTGTCTCTGAGCAAACATTCAGATGTCCATATGTGGTCAGCGCTGACATCACTGTCGCCCTGCGGTGGATTTCCCTGAGAACCTGAGCCCATTGTTCAACATCCAGCTGTGAGGAGAACCAAAGACTTTGAAGACGTTTTAGATTTTAATGAATCCATTTTAAGACCTTTCTTTCTTAGGAGCTTGTTTATATGTGGTGCCGTTTGTAAAGTTACACACTCAGAAATAAGCAGCAATATTTTTGGTTTATTTAATCTTTCATAAGAAAAAATAGATAGGTTTTTTTTTTTCAGTCATTTTTTCACCATGTTATTCATACATTTACAAATGTCATAGTTACAAACTAAATATTTAATTTACAAGTTAAATATTTAGTTTACAAACTAAATACTGTACTTAACTTGCAAGTTAAATATTTAGTTAGTAAACTAAATATTTAAGTATGAATTAAATAAAGGATTTCCAAGCTAAATATTTATTTTCAAAACTAAACATTTACTTTCCAAACTAAATATTTATTGTCCAAGCTAAATCTTTAATTTCCAAACTAAACATTTAATTTCCAAACTAAACATTTAATTCCTAAACTAAATATTTAATTTGCTAACTGCAAGCTAAATATTTAGCTTGGAAATTAAATATGAATTTACACTTAAATATTTAGTTTACTAACTAAATAATAAAGACATTAAAAATAAATAAATTAATTAATCAAAAAATAGTTTACTAACTAAATATTTAACTTGCAATTTAAGTATTTAGCTTGTAGATTAAATATGTAGCTTGTAAATTAAATATCTAGCTTGGAACTATGGCATTTATAAATGTATGCATAACGATGAAAATCTGACTTTGATAAAATAAACAACTTTTTTTTTTTTTTTTTTTTTTTAAATTAAAGGCTAAATAAACCAAAACATTGCTGTTCATTTTTGACAGTGTAACTTTACAAACGGCACCCCACACATTTCTGGTCCTTTTTGCAGAACTGAACATGCAGAGGCTCTGAAACATGATCGCCTGATAACTTTTGTTTTGTTTTGTGCCGCTGCAGCTTTGGGTTTTCCTGCCTGATAAAGACAATGTGTTGTGGTGAAAGGGGGGGCAAGACCAGACAGGAACAATCTAATAAAAACACCTTCGAAGCCGTTTGTTCCCAGAGATGTGCAGCAGCTGCACAGAGCGGCTTTTATAAATCAATTTAGTTTACTCAAACGAGTCAGAAAAGAACCGGACGATCTGAAAAACTCAAAAGTATTGAAGTCAAATCTTTCTAACATACTCAGGAAACAAAGCTAAAATCTGATTTCTTTCACTGATTCAAAAAATCAAACATCTTGGACCCGATCTAATGAATTTGTAAGGGCCGAGGAACTTTAATAGATCAAAAGAGAATGAAAAGACCCAGAATAGTTTGGATAAGACTGAACAAACAGCTGTATGGTTTCAGGAAAACAGACGTAAAAATGCAGAGAATGCACTGATTTCATCGCCTGCAGATATCGTCCCCAAAAAATCCAAAGTATCTCCAAGAAAGAACAAAATACAGTACTGTATAGAGATCTTGCTCACAGAAAGCTGAAAAAATGAAAACAGAACCGATTCGTTAGAGAAAATCATCTGAACTGTTTGTAAAATCGATAAAATCTGGACAAAAAAGAAAACATGTTTATATAATAAATGTATTTGTGTATTAAAATGATTAAATGCAACTTTTTTTGTGACTTCATTTACTAAAATGTGCTGTTCATGTCACAATATTGCACAAATTGAAGATTTTATATGAATTTAACATCAAATCTGTAACAAGAAGATGATGTGGTTACATCTGATCATCTTCATTTGTTGTTTTGTAAAGCAAAAACTGAACCTAACACTAAAGGTTGCACTTAATTTAGCAGAGCATATATTTATTTTTAATTTTCCCAACTAAAACATTCATTTTTTACCATTTTCCTTGTTCTTCAGGGGTCATATGTTCTGCACCCAGAATATAAACTAGAGTTTATCTTAATTAATTTATTCTCTTCAGAGAAGGAGCTCACACATTAAATAAAACATGCAGATTATTATCACAGATTATTTCGCTAATAATGTTTGGTCTTTACTTCAGACTAGAATGCATGAATTTATCAATGATAAGGAAAGGTTGTCTCCAGTAAATATAAAATGTGATCCATGAGCAGAACTAGTGTTTACAATCAGTCATGTGTCACTTCGGCTGTTTGCTTCGGCTCCTTTCCACCAGAAAAACAAACATCTGTCTTTAGTGTGAAGAAGATTTCATGAACATTTATTCTTGTGTAAATAACTGCAGGTTTTAGTTTCCTTTTACTCTGATGGGAACTCTTTTCTCTCATTGACACGCAGCTATAAAATCTCACACAGAGGCTCAGAAACTGGCTGAAGGAGACTTGATTAATCAGATTAACCTGTCTGCTCCCCGTTAGTCCCACACTTTGAGGAAGAACCCTGAAGTAATAATTTAACTAATCATCTCCAGATGCTCTATCTGAAGCTGTAATCAAACACAATCTGAGGGATTAGCTTTGATCCAACGAGAGAAAACTGCAGCGTAATCATTGAGCTGAACGACTGCTGACGTTGGCTGAAGCAGCTGAATCGGAATTGTTAAAAACAAACAAAACAGAAACAAAAGTTCCTGAATCGTAGCTAAAATATTAAATTAGTAAACCTGTAGCTACAAGCATTTGGCTAAGCAGTTGGTATAAACTAAAGTTAGACAAATAGTAGCTAAAGTTGTTTAAATGTGCAAAACTGATGCTAAATACGCTAAATTGTAGCTAAAAACTGAAATCAGCACAACTGGGGATGAACGCAAAATTCAGCAAAACTGTAAGTAGAAGCTCAAATTAGCAAAAGTCTGGCTAAAATCTCAATTAGCAAAAACTGTGGGTGTTGATGTCGCTGAAATTTGTTGAAGAGGTCTAAACTGAATTTTTAGTTAAAACTAGCAAAATGCGAGCTGTAATCAGCAAAACTGTTGCTAAGAAGCTAAATCTAACACAACAGCAGCTAAAATCCAAAATGAGCAAAACCATAGCTCAAATCTAGAAACAGCTAAGCTAAAAGCTCAAATTAACTAAACTGTTGCTGAAAACTAAACTTAGCATTAGCAAAACTGTAGCTAAAAACTAATGCAGCAAAATTTAAGCTAACAGCTAAAAATGGCAAAAGTGGGCAAAATAGTGAATGACTTTGCCCACACTGAAACTGAATTGTTAGTAAACCAAGCATAATGGAATTTAAAATAAGCAAAACTGCTAAAAAGCTAAAATTAACATAGCTAAAATCTAAAATGAACACAAGCTCAACCCTAGAAATAGTAAAACAGGAGCTAAAGGCTAAAATTTGTCAAACTGTTGCTGAAAACTAAACTTAGCAAAACTTTAGCGAAAAGCTAATGTAGCCAAATTGTAGCTAACAGCTAAAAATAGCAAAAGTAAGCAAAGTTTTAATGACTTTGCCCACATAGAAACTGAACTGTTAGTAAAACAAACATAACAGAAGCTAAAATAACCAAAACAGTTGCTAAAAGCTAAAACTTAACAACAGTAGCAAACATTTTAAATGAGCGCAACCGTAGCTCAAATCTAGATATAGCAAAGTAGGAGCTAAAAGCTCAAATTAGCCAAACTGTTGCTGAAAACTAAACTAGGCAAAACTGTAGCTAAAAGCTAATGAGGCAAAATTGTAGCTAACAGCTAAAAATGGCAAAAATACTTTGCCCACATTAAACCTGAATTGTTAGTAAAACAAACATAACAGAAAATGAGCAAAACAGTTGCTAAAAGCTGAATGAACAAATCCATTGTTAAAAGTTAAAATTAGAAAAACAGGAGCTTAACGCTAAATGCGCCAAAATCATAATTAAAAGCTAAAATGAGCAAAACAGAAACTAAATATGACTTTAGAAGACAGAAACTCAGAAAATGCTGAAGTAATTAATGTTTTTGAAGAGCTCTCAGTTTATTTCAGGGGAAATTTAATTTAATTTTGACAAGCAACCATAAGCCGTAGCGCCCGTCTCCTGAATGAGCCGAACATTCTGACTTGTGGATAAAAGAGAGCAAAGTTGCTACAGAAGTGGTTTGATTGTTAAAAAAAATAAGTAAATAAATGAGAAATGTACAAAAAGAAACAAAAGCAGAAATGACACTGAAGGTTTGCTGACTGGTAGTCACAGGACAGATGTTGAGTCGTCTTCAGCTCAGAGGTTCTGCCTCGTTTCAGGAGGTCGGCCCACATTCTTCAAAGCACGTGGACTCACTGGTTTTGGTGGGAAAAGCCCAGAGCGGAGTGAAGGGCGTGCAGCTGCAGCCAGTTAGCGTAATGACAGATCTTTGCATTGCAAAGGTTTTACAAATGTGACGTGTGAAGATCATTCACAGGAACTTTCACTGAGAGCGCTCACCAACTTTTATAGCTTGGACAAGATTAGCTGCAGTCATTAAAACATCTCCAGGTGATTTCTGCTGCTTTTCATGACTCCTCACGTCTGTGGAGGAGGAGGAGGAGGAGGAGGAGGAGGAGGAGGAGGACTCACACACAGACAATAGACGTGTTTGTACATGAGGTCAAACTGGAGGAAATATTCTCTGTTTGGAACCACGTCTGTGTGAGATGGAGAGAGGAGAGTGTTTTATCTCAGTGTTTCTGTCAGTCCTCGAGCCTGAAGGTCTCTCTTCATTTTTCTTGTCTTTTTTTTTTATTTTTTTTTTGTAACAGGGGAACAAACTTGGCAGGAAAACCAGAGCAGCCCTCCCCCACCACTCCCACTCTCCTCCCTCTTTCCTCTGAGCCTGTTCATTCAGAGCTCAGCCTCTCAGACCATCACACATCTGTGCTCTTTGTCCCTGTCCACCCTTTGTCTCTCCATCCATCCGCTCGTCCTCCCCTCCTCTCCATGTGAATGATGTCCAGCCTCAGGTTCCTGACACTTCATCTGCTGCTGCTGCTGCTGCTGACTGCTGGTGAGTCCTGTGACTGTCTGACTGTTGCAGCTGCAACTTCCTGCTCTGCTGCTTTCAGTTTGGACTGTGAAGATGACATGTCTTCATCCTCCTCTTCCTCATCCTGCACGGCCTGTCTTCCTCTCTGTTCGTGTGAGGAGCAGAGTCGACTCACGTTTTAAGTTATCTGATTATATCCAAACCTGCAAAAAGGAATTAACGGCTGAAGCTGGTTGAAGGAGGACAAGTGCATTTAATAATAATAAATTTAAAAAAACAGCTTTTATAAACTTCTTCTTTCAGCTCTTCCCTCTTCCAGTTCTGTCTCCTGTCTTTTTGTCCATGTCTCTGTCTCCATACAACATGCAGGTAGCTGGCCTCACCACTGGCTTGTAAACTTTTTCTTTGCTGCCACTGGATTTCAATGAATTTCTAATATTTCATGTGTCACTTTAAGTTAGAAAAACCTTCACATTTGAGCTGACGTTGTTGCAAATGTTTAACTTTGGTTAGAACAAACGACTGCTTCTCTTGGAACTGCAGATGTTTGGGTAAAAAATCATCCAAACCTGTTTAAAGTTGCAGTTTTCCTGCACCGTGAGTGACACCAGCAACTGGGGGTAGCTGTGGGAAAATGTTTTGACCTCTTAATGGTTTATTGTCCTCTCTGGACTGTTTAACTTTAGCCTAATTAGATTTTAATTTAATTTAAACACGCAAAAGTTAATTTCATTAGATTTGCTTTCAAGCAAATAAAACTTTCTTTTAATTAAAAAAGGAAGTGGTCTACTTTGTGAAAAGATCTCCAGGGTTTCTGAAGGGCTTTTCAAAGTTGTGCAAATAGTGTTCGGAAAACGACAAATGTGCACAAAAGGAGGACGTAATTGGAAACTATAACTGATGACCAGTGACACATTGAATAAAAGTTTTGTTATTAAGAAACAATAAAAATCCAGTAAAGAGCTGAGAGGTGCATCTTTCTCCAGCTGATCATCATCATCTTATTACAGATTTCCAGCAGACAGCTCGTTGGAAAATCACCTTGTTGGTGCTAAAATACATTTTTCTGTCTGACAACAATTGTAATTTTTTTATATTTTTCATAAATTTCTTATAAAAATAAAACAAATTGTGTTTTTGTGATAAAATGCTGCCAACAAGGAGCCTACAAATCCTGTTTTTGTTCATTTGCTAAGTTGTTTTTTGCACATTGTCACAACTATTGTTCATTTCGTGACGTTTATAACCTTTTTCAACACATGAATGATTCATAGATCAGAATTAAGTAGCTCAATAAACAGTTTAAAAGTTATTTAGTTGTAGAAGCACATTAAATGGTTACTTTCTGAGAGTTTCACTAAAATCCAATCATTATGAACTATTTTGATAATGACAAAAACAAATAACACAAATGGGCTGGAAGACTTCTCTTCTTTCAGAGACAGACCTTAAAAAGTCAGGAACTGTGCTGAAAATGACTGAAACAGCAGCCGAAGACGTTCGGAACGTTTGGAGAACTAGATCCCTTTAAACGATGACATAAACCTGGCTGCTTGGAAGCTAAATGTTTTACACAGCGCTGTGTTTTAAATCGAATTAAATGTGTTTCCATGAGCGCTGTGCTCCAAAACAGTTTAGTGCATGAAAAACGCCTTAATAAAGTTGATTTAATCAATACTTTTATTATATAATGAGGGTTTCAAAGTTTGTGATCCAGATGTTTGCAGAACCAAACTTTAGAGAACAAAATATATTTCATATTCCAGCTGCTTTTCAACAGTTTTTGTGTTTTTTTTAAATAAAACTGCAACAGCTTCATAACTCTCTGAGACATCAAACGGGACAATAATCCCACATCTGGATTAAAAATCTCACTTCTGTAAATAAGCTGCTTCCTCACAGACACCCCCGCCCCCCTCTCCAATGATTGGAGGGGTTGTCATGGTGACCAGCAATGACCATGCAGGACAGACGTGCACAGCTGTCTGTGGCGCAAGAATTCAACTACCAGAGGTTTCTTTTTAACAGAACAGAAAGAACCGGAGGTCCTTAAACTGCACACGAGCTTCAGTTTAATTGTGTGTGCGTGTGTGTGTGTTGTACAGCTGGTTCATATAAAGTTTTTCTAAGGATCGTCATGTGACCTTGCCAACAAACACCCCCACACTCTCACAGACCCCCTCAGGCTTTTATTTTCCTAACTTCCTGTCACTCCTTCTGCTCTTCCTCCTTTTCTCTCCTTACTGCCTCTCCTTCCTCGTCCCACACTTTATTTATCACTTCCCTTCTTTTCTTCTTTTCCCATCCTCTCTTCCTGTAGATTATTTATAACCTTTTGTTTTTTTAATTCATTTTTCAATTTTAAACTCACTCGTCTGTTTGATTGACACCTGACGGTGTGTGTTGGTGTTTCAGCTGGATTTAATTTCCTGTGATTGACAGGTGACACACTTCCTGTTTGATCATAATTAGCAGCTGGGTTCCCATCAGTCCTGTGTTTGTTGGTTTTGACGTCCCAGCGGGGCCTTCGTGATGACCAAACCCCTCCTCCGTACATTTATTTTATCATTTTATTCTCTCTTTTCACCGGTAAGATCGGGTCAAGTTGTTGTGAGCTCACAGGAACATGGAAACAAAGTGTGTGTGGGTCTGAGCATCAGAAACAGAACATTTTTACAGAAACAAAGAAGGGATGGGCTCAGAACTTTAGACCGCCTGTCATATAAAACCAACAAAACTGCACGAAGCCTCTCAGATCCTGAAGGCTCCATTTCTCCCAAATCCAACATAATACTCCAAACAAACCACTCCTTTACCACGGCCTGACTCATCCGGTCTCCAACATGTTGTCACCACAAACTCAGTGTTATGAACTCCAACAGACGGTATCAGATCACGGTTTATGTTCCGATTATTCCCATTTACAGACCTTTTAATCTTGAAATGTTCCAGTGTTTTAATCTGCTGATGTCTGTTTTTAATGTTGCGTGTTCTTTTAGGCAAACTACCGATGACCCCTTATTTCCAAACGTTCATTTCCTTTTCTTAATTGATAAAGCACAGATAAATTTAAAAGGGCAGGCGTTGATTTCTGGGAATCAGATCATCGTTCCCAGATTAAAGGCAGCAGATTATCTTTTCTTGCCTCGTTCGTTCAGTCTGTCATCAGTTGGGTGTTGTTGAGTTTCATTGTTTGCTCTTGAATCTTGACGTCTGGGTTGGGTGTGGAGATTAAAGGTGTTCACCCGGGATTAGACCAAGTTCTGGGGGTTTGGGAGCTCGTTTTCCGAGGGGGATTTGGCATGTCGATGCTCGCTGATGGTAACCTTGGTGTTTTGGAAGAGTGTTCAGTTCAGAAAGTCGGCGGGTGATGTCAGAATAAGTTTTATTATCATTGCAGATTATGTCCGAACGATGGGCGGAGTGCACGTTGCTGCTGCTCCTAAAAGTGTAGCTCTTGTTCTTTAGATAGAAAAGGGGAAAGGATAGAGGTATTACAAAAAAGATCTCTTCACACCTTGTCCATTCAAAACATCAAAAAACTACCAGCAGCACATTTATAGACACATTACGCATTTGACGACAAGACGGTGAGATTTGTCCACGAAGCACTTCCAGATAGGCCATAGTCCTGATAAGATGTTGGTGTCAGCTGGTACAGCTCTGATAAGTGTTCACAGAAGTTCTCAGGGGGGTTGTGCGGAGAATAGAGCAGAGTCTTCTTAGTTTACACACATCCAGGAGAAATTTGATGAGTTGGTCTGCTTCAAGGCCGAACGGGGGTGTCAGATTCAGAAAAGCCACAGTTGTTAATTTTTTCAGGCAGACTGTTGTTGCTCATCAGCCTTTAGTTCTACTGGTACTCTTGATGATCCAAAATGGCCAGATTTGTTGGCATTCCACTGGTCCATACTTATTAGCTTCATCCAAGGTCATCCCCAATATGCTGGCGAGTCCCAAAAGCCGCAAGTGGCCTACAATTCTCATAAATCGCTTCCATCTTACGGTTGAGCTCGTAATCAGCTGAGTCTGCTCAAAGCACGAGCCAAACCTTCAGATAAGGTTGACAGCTCTGCCATGGCCAGAACTGCTGCCACCGTCTTCTTTAACAGCCGATAACATAAGTGTCCGACGGTGCCAACAAGCAGAAACCCTGCTCTCATAAATCCAATGATATAAATCTGCAGCATCCTCCTGAGACGATACAGAAAGGCACATCAACTCATCCATGACGTACCCTGCCGCATGCGTCTCAGCGAGGCACGAGGGTTCTCTAGGACCAGGTCGCTTGATATATACTGTATATATTTTTTAAATATCAATTGTGTTGAAAGTCCAGCTGACCAGATCCATGTCAGTAATTTACTATTCGAAAGATGTGAAAAGAAGCTCCGATACACAGGACAGAGAGCAAAATAAAAATTAAAAAAAGGCTAGAAGAAGACGGGAGAGGGAAGAAAACGTGTCCGTCTTGCTCGAGAGCGAGTGAGAAAAAAAATGTTGCATTTCTTCAAGAAACGCTGGGTCTTTTATTGTGAAATATGGCAGTGGTAAATGTTAAAGCACAGTCAAGGGGAGGCGTTGTTTCTTTTAAAGTGGGATGAGGGCGATGTGTCCCGCGAACAGGTTGGGACAGAGTGAGCTCTGCTCTCTGACAGAACAGCTTTCGATAAGGTGAAGCGCTCGGCCTTTAAAGAAGAAGTTCTGCCGCAGCGAAAGGAACCAGCTGAGAGGCCTTTTGGGCGTCGGAGGATGCCTTCCAGATGTGCTCCAGTGGAGGTGTTTTTTAGGATCTAAGCCCCGGGTTTAGAGCCAGGATTTACTGAAGTGATTATATCGCACAGCTGGATTGGAAACACTTCAGAGCCCCCCCTACAGAGATGGAAGAAGTAGCTGAGGAGATGGGAGGTCAGAAGCTCTCTGCTCAAACTGTTGCCCCTTTGACCTGGTCCAGTAAAGTTCTAATGCATGGAGTCACCCTCTGAGGACGTATGGGGGGGGGGGGTGTATTGGAGACGTGTCCACCTCTTCTGGACATTTATTCTGATCTTGGCTGCAGGTCAGACCTTCAAAGGGGCTACTTGAAGGTTCAGGCGCAGTTCAAGTCCTGTGTGTGTGTGTGTGTGTGTGTGTGTTGTAAAGGAGGAAACAGGAAGTCCAAGCAGCAGGAAGTATGATTGTGACTCACCTGCGTGGTCCGGCAGCTGTTTTTGAGTCAGACCTTATACGAGCCGCTGATGGTCAGGCGCACATGCAGACAAAGTGCAAACTCCATGGCTGTTTATCTGCGGGAAACAACAGGAAACATCAACATGTGAACATAAAATCTGTGGATTTTGGCATCAGCAGCAAAAATCATCAAAAAGAAATTTACCCCAAGAGCAACACAGATTTTTTTTTTTTTTTTTTACTGCGTTTATGACAAACAGTTGGTTTTAATTTGCACCCAGCAGCTGCAGAAGAAAGTTTAAATAAACAGAAACAGTTTGGTGTGTTTACACTGATGACGCTGCAGTAAAGGCCTCACAAATCTCCTGTTTGGAGCAGAAACACGACGCCTCTCTGTGGTTTGATCAGTCGTTAGCTCAGGTTGCATGAATCAGATGAATGAAGGTCTGAGACATTTTCCCATGCAGGGAGACGCTCCAAGCCTCTCATGAAGCTGATGGATGTGGTGGAGGATGAGGAGGGTCCTGAGGGGGCTGCTTTCCCATCAGACTCAAAGTGGAGGCTTTTCTCATCAGGATGTCTTTGGTTCTGTCTCATCACAGCTTCGACCACTCATCTGTTTCTGGAGGCTTAGCTCCACCTGCTGTTAATCTGCTCAACAAGAGGCGTTAATTTATGACTCGGGATGATCCTGAAGCAAGTTCAGAACTTACACTGAAACCATTCGAACTCCTTTATCCAGCATCTCTGACGAATAAAGTGACAACGAGCAGAAGTTTTGATGTGAAGCCAGAACCCCGAGAGAGAGAGACGCCCCTCAGATTCTCCTGCATGAAAAAAATAAAAACAATAAAAATGAGAAACACCTGAACATCTAGACTCCAACAGACGCTCACTTCAGTTCTTTAACTTCAAAATAATAAAGTTAATGTTGATCCATTTTCACACCATTGTTTTAGTTTTTAATGACTTTTCCTGCAACCTCACTCTGCACTTTGTTCAATTTGACCACACCACTTTATTTAAAAAGCACTTGAAAGCAGCAACTAAAGTGCTGCACAACAAAACAAAGAGCAAATTAATTGTAACCATTAATATGTGAAGATGTTCAGCTCATTCAGCTTAAGGGCAATAGAACTTTGGCTGTTTGTGACTTCTGTATTTATTTTATGTGCTGTTTATTTACTTTATTTACAAATGTTTTCCTCCTGGAAACAATGAAATCTCTTTATTGATCTATTTAAAATGTCTTTCAGTGTACTTGTCCTGATCTTTCAAATTTTAGCTACTGTTAGCTGTATAGCCTCTTGCTTCTTTTACTGTAACATTTAGCTAGCCTTTTGCTACATTTAGCAAGAATTTTGAGATGTGTTTTTTAGCTGGCCTTTTGCTGCTTTTGGCTTTTATCTTTTTTTTTTTTTTTGCTAGCTTTTTGCCACGTTTAGTGTAGCTTTTAGTCAGTCTTTCGCTACTTTTAGCTACCAGTCTGCTACTCTTATCTTTTAGCTACTTTTAGCTAATCTTTGGCAACATTTGGGTAGTGAATTGCTATTTTTGGCTTTGAGTTAGCAATGTCCTTTTAGCTTTTAGTTAGTGTTCTTTTCTTAATATTAAATGAGCTGTTTTCCTGTCTCTGACCAACCCAGTTTTACAGAAACCTGATTATTCCACATGTTTGTTTGTTTGTTTGTTTGTTTGTTGTGTTCTGACAGATTTTGACGTCTCTGTTTTGTGTCTTTTAGTTTGCGACGCTCAGTACGATGACTACTTGCCAACTCCGGATTACGACACTGACACCAACTCAACCATAGAGTACAGCTTCTACAGTAAGTCCAGCTGTCTCCGTACAGATGTGCTGACAGAAACAAACAAACAAACAAAATATTTTTCTTCTCAAACTGGCTGTTTGTGGCAACATCAACAGCAGCAAAATAATAAACGAGAGAAAAATTTCCGCTCACAGATGTTTGGTTGCAGGTAACACCAGCAGTGAGGAACTGGACACGTTTTTGGACTCTGTGGGAGTGGAGGAGGATGCGACCGTTACCATGGCAACATCCCAAGACATAACAGAGGAGAGTCGCGTTGTTCTTCCTGGCTCTAAGTCACCTCCTGGTTCTGGATCTCTTCGCTGTTCTACGGTAAAAAGCAAACCAAAAAACTGCAGATCAGTCAGGTCCAGTATCTGCACCGAGCAAGAGTTCAACTAAATCTGACTTAAACTCAAGTTTATCTGATTTTAATCCAAAGTTCTCCCCATTAAATTAGTTCCTTGTTAATCTCAGATGGACCAAACTCAAGCACGACACTGTAAAATATGAAGTGTTGCTTCAACTAAACAACAAAAGTAGGTTTTTTTTTTATTAACTCCAAAAATCACCATTAAAACAAACATAAACCTGAAATCTCAGACTTTACTTACATCTAAAAGACACTAAAACAACGAGCTGAACCAGAGTGAATCTTATTATTAAAGCACGTAAACTTCACGTTCAATGTGTTTCGACCTGGTTTTTATTAAATCAGATTAAAGAGCAAGTTAGACCCTAAAGCAGTCGAGCTCTTTGCATCTTTGTAGTTTATTTTGTTTTTTTTATTTCCCATCGAATCAGATGATCTGGATCAAAGCTGCGTTCTGTCGGCTCTTATTTATAAGCAGCACTGGTCCAGCAGCTGCGAGCAGGTGGCTTCTGTTAGCGCTGAGACTCCATCTGCTCTGGATCTGATCTCTGCCAGCATCAACAAACACACTTTACTCTGCGGCAGGATTACATGAGTCTGAGGGCAAATAATCAGGACTGAAACAAGAAAACAGCAAAAACACACCAGCAAATTAAACAACAGAGGCAAAAAAAAGATGCAGTGGCAGCTGTTTGTTGATCTGCTGTCATGTTTGTATCCTTCTGCGCTGAGTCAGTCTGACATTCAGGAATCTCTCAGACACAAACAAGTCCTGGTTATTTAAAAATAATTAAAAATCTTTAAGTCAAACTACACCACAGAAGATGGAGGACTAAGTGTGTCGTTTTAATTTTAAAACCTCCGACACGACGGTTTAATTCGCTACAAGTGGATTCAAGTTCAACTTTTAGTCTGAAACCAGAACCTCTGCAGACCCAATCTGTGTGTCTCGGATGTTCTGGCTGTTTTTCTCCAAAGTCCAACTACAAGAATGATTCTGAGATTCTTCATCAAGGTTCATGCTCAATAACCCAGCCAACATGGTCCAGTCAGGTCATCTGGATGTTTTTGTTGTTGTTGAGATATTTCATCCTTAATCCAAAGGACCTCATCAGTCCAAGGAGCCACAAACAAACTCAGTCCCACAAGCAGCCATAATGGACCAACCAGTTTGCTGGTGATAATGGTTTCTGGGGCTCGCCCTCTCCCCCGTCAACTACTTTGAGGCAGCCGTAGCCAAAGTGGTTCAAAACATCAAAGTTCATGCTCAATAATTATTGAGCATCAGTCCTCTGACTGACTAAGTCCTTTGGATGAAGGATGAAATGTCTCAACAAAAAAATATACCATCCAGATGACCTGACTGAACGATGTTGGATTTTCTACCTGTATTATTGAGCATGAACTTTGATGTTTTGAACCACTTTGGCTAAGGCTGCCTCAGAGGAGTCAGTGGTGGAGAGGGCTGGCCCCAGAAACCATTATCACCAGCAAACTGGTTGGTCCACTTGCAAGGAGAAACAAAGCTCTCGTCTCCTCTCCCCTGCCCGCGTTGTGGCTTGGAAGGAACACATGTTTACGTCAGAATTAAACAACATCAATAAATAAATAAATGTTTATAGACTTCAAAATGTGAGAACAAGAGAGAATTGCACAAATATGTGACATCAAGGGACCCCCATACAAAACAATTCTGATGTGTGTCAAGTCTGTTCCCACATTTATAGACTGTTTTCTCCACACCGTGACACTTCCTGTTTCAAATTTCTATCCAATCAATCGAGTATGTGACCCATTTCTCTTCCCATTAGATAAATTTTAGCACACACACATAATCTCACAATGACTGTGAGACTCTGATTATCCTTTTGATGACATTACCTTATCAAGTCTTAGATTGCTTCGACAGTCGTTCTGACCTATTAAGTTGTTCTTTAGCTCATCATTGTTATTATTTTATAATCCCCACACATATTCAAATGATGCAAACTATAATCTAACTTTACAGTTAATCTTATTTAACTGAACAAGAACCTTTGAGTTTTGTTTTCTCATTAAAGGCCTTATAAGCAACTATTTTCCTACTGACAGCAGAAAGTGTCATGGTTGATTTTAAAAGTGAGCAGTCACTAAAAACATATTATTTACCAGCTTATGGCCTAGTTTGCACATCTGGCAGATATTCTAGTCATCTTTATATGATCTATGTTCCATAATTCATAATTAAACATTATATTCACCAACCCATATTATGTTATTTTCCACAATTTATCATCAAATGTTATTTTATTCCTAACACACTATGGGAGTGTGCTGCTTGTGGGACGGAGTTTGTTTGTGGCTCCTCAGATGAAGGACGAAACATCTCAACAAAACAAAAAAAAAAAGCGTCCAGATGACCTGACTGAAAAAAACAAAAGTCTGATTTTATTGTCATGATTTTAAAATAAAAGTTGGAGTTTTGAAAAATATGATTCCAGGGTTTCCTTAATCTTTTTCTGTAACGTTGAAAGAGATTAGTGAGTAAACATTTGACCTGAATAGAAGCTTCTAAGTTTTATTTATTTATTTATTTTATTTTGGGGGTCATGTGTTTGATTCTGCCAGCAGAGGGCGCCCTTCCAACATTTAGAATGTAAATCATGTTTTCTGACAAGTTTAATGACTTTTGCTCATCTTCTCGGTTTCTTCAGTTCTTGAACTAAATCTGGTCTTTTCTCTGCTGGTGATGCAGGAACTGAAGATGCTGGTCTGGACTCTGATGATCCTGCTGGTCCTGAGTTAACGGCAGCTGTGATACACAAAACACACACAGGTGAGTCACACACGCAGCAGAAAGTTGTTTCTGCAGAAGTTTTCAAGTTTTCTGAACTTGGCATCGCATCAGCAGACGCGGACCAGCCCAGTCCTGATCCTGGTTTTACAAAACCTGAACCTCCTTCTTGGTGGAGTCTCACAGTCATCAAACAGAAAGAGAATGGATCTGACTCAGGTTTTCCTTGTTGCTTTAGATGAAAAGAGAACATTTCATAGGATAAACACGTGAATCACATCTGCCACAGACAAACATGGTTTCCATTTATTTTCTATTTTGGGGAGAAACAACTCCCTTTGAGATTCAAAACTTCATGTTAGGCTCACGTTGGACTCTGCAGAGTAAAAACACATTTTCTTCTTCTACACACCGTCCCAGAGGATTTTCAGGGGTTTTATGGTCCTGCTAAGTCCATTCAGCGCAGACAGATGTGACTCTACAGATATTTCATGTCCACAAAATGTTCTGTAACCTATAAAGACACGAAACACTTAATCTGAAGGACGTTCAGCAGCGGTTTAACTCTGTCAGCTCACGTAAATCTCTCCATTTGGAACAACGCCCAGATGTTTTAATAAACACTACAAACCACAATAAATGAAAGTTAAATACCTTCAACATTTTATTTTGTTCTGGACATTTTGCATAATGTGTGGAAGGTTTAAATGTTTAACATATTCATTTCATAGGATTATTGATAGAAGCTGTGACAGATTAATTTAGCAGATTATTCCTATACCAAAGAGTTTGTTCTGTATTATGTTAAAGGCTAAAACCTTAGATTTCATCCCTTGAAGCATCTTTCTTTTTACATTATTATTATTATTTGTAATACAGAATATAAAATGTTTGAATAAAGGAAACAAAACACAGATAATGCTGCATCAAAATAATAAATAAGTGTAATAGGTAATGCAAACTATTTAGATTATTTGGCATCAAATTGTGTATAAATACAGTATATAAAATTAAATGAGTAATTCACCACATTGTGAGCACCAAGAAAAAAAAAGCCTCACAATTGGGGATAAAGGTTATATTCTGCTTGTGATACATGTAATTAAAAAATAATGAGCAAAATTGAGTTCCATCAGAGGTTTAAGTTGAAAATGTCAGTGAAACGTAGTTTTCTCCCTTTCTTTTTTCTTAAAATGATATTATTATTTAAGCAGCAAAAAAAAAAAAAAAAACTTTCTGCAGTTTGTGCAAGTTACAGTTTGGAAGCTGAAGTGTCCTGCTTGTAGAGCAGCCAAAGTTTCTGTTTCGAGAAGCTCAGTCTGTTTGCACATAACAAACCTGCGCATTCGAGCTGTTTTAAAGTCCAAGTTCAAATATAAATAAATTACGTGGTTTATTATGATAATATAAAATTAACTTCTGTACTTTTTGCTCTATAAGTTGCACCTTTTTTTCATAAATTTGCATGCCCTGTGACATATGCGGCAAAACAACTTATTTATGTTTTTTTTCACCATATTTATATTATAACCCAATATTTGGCTTTCATTCTGACATGGAAAATATTGAACACTACCATTTTCAGCCGCTAGAGGGCCCTCATCATTATGGCAAGCCAAGTGTCTCATTAATAGGTAAAATGGCTATTAATGAGACACTTGGCTTGCCATACAAACCACCTAACTCCTGGAGCAAACGTCAAATCAGTTGCATCAAAGTCCATGCTCAATAATCCATATTTAAATCCAAAAATGTTCAGTCAGGTCATCTGGACAGTTTCTTCTTTTTGTGCTGAGACATTTCGCCCTCCATCCAGAAGGCTTCATCAATCTGAGGAAACACAAAACAAAACTGATTCTCCTCGTACAGCCTACGCCGCCCAATCGAAATGCAGCTGATTTGACCATTAAAGTGCATTTATTAGGTAAAAGTTTAACTGAGACACAACTTTACTATAATGTCGAGCAAACAAATAATTGTTTTTAAGTGTTAATCTTGTTAAATTCTTGTTAAAGTTGTCCCGTGCACGCTCTTGCGGCCGCCTTTTGGCAGCCAATCGATTTTTGTCACAACACCGGCCCACGTTTCCAGGTTGTCAGCGGTGACGTGTAACAAACGTGGTGTCTGTGGTGCAGCATAATAGATGCGACTTATATGGCAAAGCGACATGTTTATGCTTTTTCTACTTTATTCAACATATTTGGACTGATGCGACTTATACGGTGGTGTGACGTGTACAGCGGCAAGTATGGTAATCAATCCCTCCATTGTGCTCTGGGGCTAAAAAGAATGGTCTTCCCAGCCTAAATTTTCATGGTCATGATGAGCTTTGGCTTCTTGTCTGTGTGGAAAAGTAGCCAAAACATCTGAAAAAGCAAAATTTAATGCCACTAATATCAGATATTTACTGTAATACTGTTAATCTATGGATATTTAACAGGTTATGTTAAAAAAAAGTTTACTCCTGCCATATCATAAAACTTCATTAACAACAAACATATAATAGATAAAAACTGCTTTGTTGTGTTTTATATAAAATAAACTGTCATGGTGCAACAAAAGTGACTTTTTGTTACATTTTCTTTTGATCTTTTCCTCCAAACCTGCTCTGAGCTCATCTGAACGTCTCGTTTGTGTTTTCCAGATGTTCTGGCAGCTGGTCTGATGGATCACTGGACCTGAAGCGGTGGTGCTCACCTCGACCTCAGAGACTCGAACAAGGCTGCTCGGCGTGGGACCAGCTGGACCTCCACCAACAGAACTTCTTCCTCAGCAGCTCAGCTCAAAGCAGAGCTCTGAACTCGTCCAAAGAAAAGAGGGAACTTTATTTTGTGTGAAATATTTGATAAAGAAAACCTGGATTTAAAAAAATAATAATAATAATCTGAGCCCAGAAGAGTCGGAACTGGACTTTCAGAGATCTTCTCGGACATTATTCTGGGTCAGGTTGGGATGTTTGCTGATTTAACTTGTCTATGAAAAATGATAAATCTGTGCAAAGCAATAGAAACATTTTGATGCAAAGAAATTATGAAGATATGTTATTTATCAAACATCGCCTACAAAGTTATAAAATTGTCTCTACATTTTAGCTTCTTTGTCCGAAGGCCTCTGGAGAACTAAAAACACATTTTTAAAGAAGATAAACGTTCTAGATGAGTGTGAAATGGAATAGTTCCAGCTCTGTGAAGGAAAACATTTGGGTTCACTTCTGGGATTTGTGCTTGTTTAATGAATTGATCAAAACTTGTTTAAATTACTTCAAGTCATAATTTCAAAAAGACCCAAAGAGCTCCAGCGCATATTGTGAAATGTTATTACGCACTCCCAATTTTTTTTTTTTATATTTTTGTCTGAGTGGGAAAAAAAATCACTAGAAGGTTCTAAAACATACAAAATGAGTTATTTTGAACCAAATCCACCATCGCCCTGAAGCCACAACACTTAATCTGGTTCTGAAGCTGGAGTGTTGTCACAATTAAAGACTCTTGATTAATGCAACTTTTTATGTTTTTATTTTTACAACTGGACACATAATGTCAGACATGCTTCTTCTTTTTTTTTTTTAATATTTTTATATGGTTCTCTTTTTTTAAATCTCAGTTATTGAGAAGATAATTGTACACACAAGTCTGATTTTTGTATCTTTATATATGTGTAGCTATTTCCTTTAATTCGTTGTTTGCATCTAAAACGTTTGCACAACAGGAAATATAAAGAGAATAAAAGTTGTAAGCTTAGTCATTGGGTAGATAACAAAAATAAAAAGGTTCAACTGTGTCATCTGGACCAGTTTGTTTTGTCTCACATGAGAATAAAAGTACTCAAAATTAAAAAAAAGAGTTTTACAAGATGGTAAATTATTAAAGCTATTGTTCAGTAAAGGAGAAGAAAGTCTGAGCATGAAGCAGAAACTGGGTTTAATCGATGATTGTTGCACAAAAATCTGAACGTCTTGAACGACTCTTCAAAAGAAAATAGAAGTTTCAAGTTTTGGACTGATGTTTGTTTTTCAAACGGAGCATTTTTCTCAATTTGGGACAAATAGCCTGATTTTTATTTTATTTTTATTTTTACTCTTGTTTCTTCTCCAAAACTATTTTGTTTGGCAGCAAACGAACTTCCACATGACTAACTTCAGTTTCTGTCTTTTGGACAAACAGCTCTTTGTGTTCAGTTTCTTCACATTTGAACAGAAACGTTTCTTCAAAACTAGAATAAAAACACACAGATTATGTAATATGAAGTGTTCTGTTTGATCCACTGTGGTTTTATATATCATAACCTTCAATTAACAACAGACATTGTCAGCAACTCTGTAGTTTCACATCCACTTTTGATGTGCAGCTTCACTTTGTGATGAAGCAGCACTTTTCAATTTGTCACAGATTATTTTTATTATTTTGATAATAACTTTTGTTAACAGGCTTTTGCAATGTGGATGATAAAATATGAAATATAAGAGATGAATTGTACAGTGAATTAGACTTTTATTTGTACCTGAAAGGATTCAAGATGAGAATTTTCAGCACTAAATGCCTTGTTCTTTCAAAATAAAAGCCTTGACAAACAGTGCTGCATTTATCCTGTCTGATATTGACTAGTTGTGTTTTAAATTCATAAAATAATTGATCACATTTAGTTCTGATTATTTAAAAAATAATTTAAATCATTGTGGGAAGAAAATACGTCTTCAGACGCAGCAGCAACGTGATAATGGATATACTGTAATCATCTGTGTTTTAAACGATCAAAACCAGATGTTTTTGTGGTTTCTTGTTTTCATTTGTGCCTTATTATAAATATAATTATATTTAATTAGCTATATTTATATATACATGTATACATATATGCAAATTTAAGCATAGATTTAAAAATACACCATCACAAGTTGGGATAAAGTTCATACGTGCTATAAACTCAAACAAAGATCTTATGAAATAACTTAATTCTTTATTTAGACATTTTTCAATCAATCTATCAATCTTAATTTACAAACCAACTGTCAAGCGAAAAATGCATTTTACGTCTGATAAAAAAAAAAAAAAAAAGATTTAACAACCACAATAAGTTGTAAAAAAAATGTCAGTGTAACCTAAAGAGATCCATTGCAACAAAATGCATTAAGTCTTAATATTAGCAGGTTTAACAAAGTCCTTAGTTCACGAATAGATGTGCACAGAAAATATTTCTGTAAAGAGCCTCGGTGATGCTTCCTGCAGCTTCTCTTCATCAACCTGGAAAAACAAACTCTGGACTTTCTCCTCAGTTTCATTTCAAAGATAAGATCTGTTTTTATCCCTCGTCTCTACAGTGCAGACGACCTTGTGTTTATTTTTATTTTAAGATGTCACAAAGATGCAGTTATTTTTGTCCGGCCAGTTTTATTCCACACGTTTGGAGTTGAATCTGTGATTAAAGGTGAATCTTGCAGCTTTTGTGGGATTCATTTCTAGACTGATTAATTTCATTCTCGGACTGGAGCAAAAATATGTGTGAAGCTGAGACAAAAGCATTGTCGGTTCTAAATAACATGCATGTTCTAAACCTGGGAACATTTTTAGGTTTATTGTTGTAAAAGGTTAAAAACAGAGTTAATTTTTTTTTCCAGCAGAGATATAAAAACAAATCTTTAATTTATTGTTGCTTTAATTCCCTCGTGTGTTTGTTTGTTTGTTTTTTTTTTTTTTTTTTTTTTTAACTTGTCTTTGTAAATATTTTCACAGTAAAAGTGACTCCCATGAATCTGGATGTTGATAGTTTAGGTCACTGAATGTAATAAATAATAAATATCGATGACATCATCTTAGATCTGACTTCAGGTCAATTCACTCAGGATGTATGTTAACACTAAGTTTATCAGTCAAAACATTATATTTGTGTAAAATTGTTCACAAGGAACATTTCTTGCAGACCCTACAGTTTAAAAGGAAAATCACAGTTTTATTTTTTTATTTATTTAATCAAATGTTCTGCTCTTTTACTAAATTTCTACTGAGAGCAAACTTAAACGTAAAACATCTGATTTAAGTGGCTTTATTTGTCACCAATGGCATGTTTACAGTCCAACTGTGGTTTAATATACTGTAGTTTAAAAAAGTACACTGTTTTTATGTTCCTGCTCTACTTGTTTTATGTAATTTTGAAAAAAGAACATAAATTGTTAATTATAAGTGTAAATTTTTCTTATATTAATGTGGTATTTGATTTCTAAGAGAAAGTACTGAAAATAACACAGAAATGCATTTACATCCTTAAAAAAAAGCCATAATTCTTTACACTTTAAATGGAATTCATCATTTTATTTATTTATTTACTGATAAAGTATTTATCTTTTTGTCTTTAAATGGAGAATAATCATAACTATGAAAATAGTTAATAATCAAAACATGAACTGGACATGTGCAGTTGATGAAGGACAAATCAAGTAATAAACACTGTGTCAAATACTTTATAAATATGCATTAGTGAGTTTATCAGATTCAAGAGTCAGGTCTAAACTAATCTTTTAATAATAAACTGGTGATTTAAACTGAGTGTGACTCCCTGTCAGTGTCTGCTGCCCCCCCACTGGGTCCTACGGTTTATTCCTGGTGTTTCATGTGTTTGCTGATGAAGCTTTGATCGTGATCAGAGGCTGAAGACAGCGAGTCCATCAGTGTCAGGACCTGCAGCGAGCGTTGACAAAAAGTGAAAGGAGGACGTGACGAACGCCTCAGGTTGACACAGCTATTTCAGTCCAGAAGGAATTATTATTTTTCAAAATAAATAAATAAATAAATAAATAAATGCATAAATAAATAAATAAATAAATAAATAAATAAATAAATAAATAAATAAATAAATAAATAAACATTCTGGTAAATGTCAGGTTTTTTCCTCTCAGTACAAAACATGAGCACAGTCAGGAGCAAATACAAGGAAATGTGTTTCTTTTGCTCTACTTTAGCTTCCTCACTTTAAAAAGTGCCTCTTTGGCAGCTCAGATCTAAAATAAATGTGCAGAAACAACCTCTACGCACAAGTGTTTTTAATGCAGAAGACACTGATCGTCATTTTAAATGTTGCTCCTAAAGCATGAACTTCCTTTAATGCAGCCCTGACCTCCAGACTCAGCCCAACACGCAGCCATGAAACAAACTGAGGATCTAAGGTGGGTTTGATGCGTTTGTTGCTGCATGACCTTCAGTGAAACTCGACTGTCAGCAGACCCATCAGGAGGTTCAGCTCACAACGTGCACGGACGAATCCTCCTGATGCAGACGATAAGAGCGTGACGACAAACAGCAGCTACAAGAGATGTGAGAGTGTGAGACGTCTGCCACCTTTTCAGTAAACAAGAGGAAATATTCATCAAGTGCAGCTCAGTAGTTAAACCAAACTGAAGTTCTGGAGGACTCATCAGGACTTCTCCATTTCTCTTTAGAATATGCAAAAAAAAAAAGTCCATCTCACATCACGCCAACGAGAGCCCATGTCTCAATGTCTTGAATTATAATCAAACAAATGGACCTTTTCACAATCAGGGTTGAAGTCAGTATCTTGTGAGACATTTTGGCCTACACAGATCCAGACCTACATCCTGTCTTCCAGGGGTGTCCAAACTTTTTGTGTGGGACAAAACTGTCGTGATGAAAGGACTCGTGGGTCACAAAAATGTGAATTTAACTCAACAATGAACAATATTTTGGAGAAAAGACTACATTTTACTGGAAAAAGAGTTGTGAATTGTTGCAGATCCAAAATGTTAAAAGCTTTATGGACACTAAATTTATATTTTTACTTGAATATTATTATTGTTTTTTAAAAAAAAAAGGGCAGATATAATAAGATTTTTTTCTTCTTTCTGCTATCTTTCATTTTTATACAGGTATTTTGTATGTTATCGCTTATGGGATTGTTTTGTATTGTATTTTAAAATAAATAATTTATAAATAAATAATTTTATTAGAAATGGTTTAATTTATTTGATTTGTTGCGTCTATGTTTGTTGTTTTGTTGTGTTTGGAAAGTTCATTTTAGTTTGTTTTCAGCAATAAAAGCATAATATGAGTAAGTGTCCTTTTAAAAGTGGGTTGATCTTTGGACCATCTTAAGTTCTGAAAAATCATCCAGCTGTCAGTCACTACAACAGATTCATAGACGGTTTGATAAAGTTCATCAACTCATATGTAGATGATACCACTTTATATTACCGGTAACTGAAAAAAATTCAATTTCCCTCTTATTATATCAACTGCAACTTGTTATTTTTATCCATCCATCCATTATCTTTGACCCGCTTCTTCCACCCTGGTTCACGGGGGTCGCCGGTTATTTTTAACCAAGTTTTATAAATAATCATCCAAGTCTCCTTTTTGAATGGAGTCTGTAAAAGTTTGTGGTGTTTTGTACCATGAAGTGAAAATAAAAAAGATTCATTACAGCCAAAGGTTTGTATTATATTGCTCATTTTAATATTTTGTTAATGTGTTTTGCTGTTAAACCAAAACATCACATGAAAAAGGATTACCAAAGAATTGTCAGAAAGTCTGAAGCCTGCTGACCAAAATGAAATCGTTTTAAGATGAAGAAATCTGTGCACAAGTCAGAACTGCTCCAGTATGGTGATGTAAAGTTATTTTTTTGTTTGTTTGTAGGAGTTAGTAAATGTGTTTGTTGCTGCAGTTTGTTGGAATTATTCAGACTTATTCTGCTGCTGCGTCTCATCTTTCTTCTGAAGGTGACTGAGGCGGGAGCTCCGAGGCTGGAGTCGTCTCGCCCCCTTCTTCTGGGGTTTCTCTGAATAAACGGTGCGCGTGTGACGTCAGCTGCAGCCTCCGCCGTCCAAAGGTGATTTATCTGTGGCTGCAGGTTCGGACTAAATCTCACCCCGATAAAACAAATGGTGACAAATTCAGCACAGTTTCCGTTAAGCCTGCTGTTGATCTGTTACTGGATGAAAAGTAAATTATCTCACTTCAGAATACAAACAGATAAATTACTGGTTTCAGTAAAAAAAAAATAAAAAAGTGATCAAATGCACAACTTGTAAATTTGAAATATTTTGTTTTTTTTATCAGTCATTTGGTAAAAGACTTGAAAATAAATTGATTTTTTTAAAATAATTAAAACTGTATGTCAATGATAATACTAAGTTGTTGGCAAAATATGCATACATTATTATTAGGGATGCATGATATTATTGGAATGTATCGTATCGGCCGATATTAGTGATAAGGTTAATTATTGGCTATCGGCCAAAAATTCAACATCGTGCATCCCAATTATTATAAATGTATATAACTTGTGGTGTCAAATGTCTCACTTTATCGACAATCAATATTATTAGTAAAAATCTACAATTCTATATAAAGTTATCAGATTAAAAACAAAAGAAAAACATGTTTCCCATAATTTTAATTTGTTTAAAAGCAATGTTTTCTATATTATTTAAAGCTGATTTCTAGATTTCTTCCTTTAGTAACGCATTCTTTACTTGTAAGAACGTTCTGAGCTCAATTTGTTTTGTGTCTTTTAATTAAAGTTTTATTTTTCTTGGAGTTAAAGGTTTTGTGTTTCCTGCTTAATTCACTTGAATGTTTTGGTGCTCGTTACTCACAGCGTCTGATTAAACCGTGTTAAAGACTCAGCAGGAGATCAATACATCGAAGCCTTCAGCAGCTTTTCTTCTGCTGCTACTTAATTTAGTGAATCGATGGAGTTAAAAGCTGCAGGTTTTTCTTTTTGGTTATTGCTCTTTGACTCGTCATAAACTTGTGAGATGCAGCAGCAAACCAGAAAGTTCTGCACAGATCAGATTTTTTTTTTATTTTTTTTTTTTACCTCTAATCAGCCTTGAACGAGTTCATAGGTTCAAATCCCGGACGAGCCCCAGAATGAGTTGTTACTGCCTGGCTCAAAAGCTGTAACATATTAGGAGAAACATACAGGGAATTGTTTCTTGGTGCAGCCAGCGGGTGGAGGGATTCCGGTTCGGTGGCCTCAGGATTCCATCTCTGCTCTTTGCAGATGATGTGGTCCTGTTGGTGTCATCATCATGACATGATCTTCAGCTCTCACTGAGGTGGTTCACAGCCGAATGTGAAGGGACTGGGATGAGAATCAGCACCTTCAAATCTGAGGCCATGGTCCTCAGATTGAAAAGGGTGGATTGCTCTCTTCAGGTTGAGGGTGAGGTTCTGCCTCAAGTGGAGGAGTTCAAGTATTTCGGGTTTTGTCCACGAGTGAGGGAAGATTGGAGCGTGAGCATCTTCAGTATTGTGGACTCTGTGCCAGTCCGTTGTGGTGAAGAGGGAGCTGAGCTGTGAGGCAAAGCTCTCTGTTTATAAGTCAGTCTATGTTCCTTCCCTCGCCTGTGATCACAAACTCTCGGTGGTGACTGAAAGAATGAGATTGTGGATACCGGTGGTTGAAATGAGGGTACCTCATGAGGGTAGCTGGACTCTCCCTTAGAGAGGGGAGAAGTTCAGTTATCCAGGAGCAGTCGCTGTGGGAGAGGTGGGGGACACTATGGTCTCCAGTCCATTTCAGGGACACAGAGACAAACGAGACAAACTACCATTCACTCTCTCACTCACACCTAGAGTCAGTTTACAGTCACCAGTCAGCCTAACACGCATGTTTTTGGTCTGTGGGAGAAACCCAGAGTACCTGGAGAAGACCCATGCATCACGGAGAGAACATGCAAACTTCACCCAGAAAGGTCCCAAGCTGGGATTAAATCCAGCAACCTTCTTGCTGAGAAGGCGGCAGCTCCACCAACTGCGCCACTGTGCCGCTCTTCAGGACAGAATATTTTCCTAAATTAGAGGAACCTGCGTGGTTCAGATTTTGTGGCTTTGTTCAGAACCGCATCATCAGCTGAGCTCAGATAGGAGCTGCTCTGAGGAATGACATTTAGCCGTTAATGAAAGCCGAGATGAAAGCGGGGAACCAACCAGGCGAGCTTCAGGTTGCAGCGCGATGTAGATCAGACAAAGAAAAGGGCACAAACGTTTTCCTCCTGCGTCATCGTTCAGCTCAGACCTGACCTGAGGTCAGCCCCACCAATTAAGATGTGGTGCTGTCAATAGTGTCCTCAGGCTCCTGACCTCTGACCTATAGCCTGTGACATGAAGCTGCTTATATTTAATAAGAAGGTGGGAACAGTTACATTCAATCCGTTTGTTTCCAGGTATTAGACTGAACCCTCCAGAGGCTCACTGTACATGATCTGCTGTTTGTTACTTCCTGCTTTTCTTCATTCAACCACTTCACAGGTAATTACACCTGAAAAACAAAATTTTAACTTGATTTTCAACAAACAACAATACATTTCAGTTTGGTTGAGCTTTAAATGCAGAAGCTTTTATGGTTTAAATCTGGTAATGCAACATCAAAATAAGAGAAAGTGAGTCCATACTTGGTGTGATCAACAACACGAAACGTGGCACAAATGAAAAGACGCAAGTTGTTTATTACAATAGTTAGTTTCACCATCCAATAATGGTCATTATCAGTAATAATAGAGACAAACTGAACACAACAAGCTGATCAAGAGCCAACCGCAGATCCATCACAACAAAACAAGTCGCAAAGAAAAGACACAAAAGGTCAATATTTCTATAAATAAAAATAAAACGACCTCAGAAATGCAGAAAAAATCACGTGTGTTTCAGTTTTCACATGATTTAAACATGACGATTCCTCTCGTCTCTTGTTAAAGCAGCTCGAAGTCGCACGCAGACGTCAACAGACGGGTTTAACCTCAGATCTACAGAAAGTACCGGTAGTTATGCTGTCTCGGTTCCTCTCTCACCTTCAGCTGTGAGTCTGACCTTTGACCTGCGAACATTCAGCCTCAACCTGACACACCATCAGTCACAGGAAGACACGTCCGTGCGCTTTATCTGATGAGCTGAATGCATGAATAATCTGAACGTGCAGCATCACAGGAGGAGGAGGAGCAGGAGGAGGAGGTATAAATGAAGGAGCAGGAGAGCCCAGAGCTCATGAAGGAGCAAAGTTAACCAAGAAAACCTAAAGGAAGAACAAAAAACAGCTGCAGGTAAAATAAAAAAACAATTTTTAGGCTTAAGTCACAGACAGAGCGAAGAAGAACTAATTTACTTTTTTTTTTTTTTTACTATTTTAGTTGATTTAAAGTAAGTTTATGTCGTTATTTTACAATTAAACTGTTTTTACTGCATTAGGTTGGAGTTTGTTCATTTTAGCTCTTATTTTATTTTAATTTTTTTTTAGGTTTTTAACCTGTTCTTGGAGATGGAGAGGGTGAGAGCCGTCGTCTACATGTCCATGATCTTGTCTGTGATGACGTCACTCTGTCAGGGTCAAAGGTCGTCTGAAAACCAGCTGCCGCCTGCGCCGGACGAGCCCGTGTTCGGACTCACAACCAGCGAACTGGTGAGCGACAGTAACCCCAGCTGGAGCTGTGGTTTTCTATTTCAGCACATTTTAATGGTTGCACAACTTTTACATTAAAAAAATTGTCAGTTTATTATGTAACTTTCAATTGATTTAAAAAAATCTTTAAAATTGTACTAAATTCATGAATCTTTTAAAATTCCTAATTTATAACGTGATTAAATGTAGTAAATTAGGATATTAAACAACTACAAAGCTTGTTTGTTTAAATGTATAATAATGCTAATGGTTATTGAGTCTGGATCAAAATATTATTTATATTTTTTTATTTAAAATTGAAACTGCCTAATTTCAATTTAACAGACTATTCAATCAGGTTGTAAGTTCTCTTTTTACAGAAACTTAAGACAACAAATAAGAATATACAAAAACTTTAAGCAAATAAAGAAAGATTTAAGTCAATAATAAATCATTTAAATCTGATTAACTGTTAAAGTGTCGTTGAAATTGTTGAAAAATTACATAAAGAAAATTTGGGACATTTAGTTAAAAAAACAGCTAAATAAATCAAATTTAAAATATTTAAATTAATTTTGAAGATTTAAAAACAATTATAAAAGTCATATCAGCATCAATTGTTAATTTGAAAAACAAACAAACTAAAAAAGTTTCACAACAAGAAATTATAACAATAAAAATTACTCTGAAGGTTTTAATTGTGAGAAAAAACATGTTTAAATATAGAAATTATTACGATGGTCAAATAAATCAAATTAATTTAAGTGAAAACATGGCAAAACAACATGTGATTAAAGATAAAGTATTTAAAAATGTGTGTTAACATTGACATTTGTCTATTGTTAATTGTCCAAGGAAAATCTACTGTTGCTGTTGTCATCGTTCTTTGTTTGTAGCCAGGTCTCTCTCGTAAATGAGTCCTCGAGGCTCAATGGGATTAACCTGCCTAAATAAAGGTTGAATGAATTTTTTTTTTTTTTTTTAGAAAAAATAGATTTGTAAATAGGGATTGCATGTTTAATTTGAAATATTTTAATTTCAGGTTTATTCTGAACATTTTTTTTATGAACATTTAATATTAAAATGAATGTGACGTTCCTCTTAATTCAACAAGGTTTGATTTTTTTTCAGACTCACGATTAGAAACAAGCCGGAGCTTCAGAGCTCCGACTCGGATGGTTATCAATTAATATTTGGATAAAGATCTACATTTTAGTTGATTCTGATCATGTAAAGGCCAGTAAATGTCATGAAAAGGTCGACGCTGTGTGAGAAACACCAAGAAATTGTTACTTCTGAGGAAAAATAATGACTCAGCTGCTGTTTGGCTCCAAATTCAGTTAAATCACATCAAATACTGAAAATAAAGCCCAAGTAAAGTATTAATAGCAACATCTATTAACAAAACTACTGCATCAAGAAAACAATAATTAGTGGGATTTATTTTCAGATGTATTAAAGAGAACATTTGCTTTTTTCTGGGAAAATCTGACAACGTAGCAGCAGATTTTGCTTGTTTTTGTTCTAAAAACACATACACTGTAAACTGTCAGCTAATTATTGCCATGTATGGTATTTTTAGCTCATGTTATGATGCTGGAACCAGCAAAGCCACTCAGAGTAAATTTAAAGTGAATCCTCAATATAACAAAAACTTGAGCCACTCGTGATCTTGATCTGCTCCAAACACTCACAACTTTCCATGAATGACTGAGTAATAAACTAAATGAATAACAATGTTATCTAACGTCATCTGACTGAGGTGAAATTAAAAAAAAAAAAAAAAAAAAATCAAACACACCAGGCAAATGGAAAGAAGCAAACATGCACATCAAAGTTCTTAAGTAACTTTGTTTACATTCGGTCTTGGCCAAAATTATTAATGTAAATAATGTGCATATGGTTAAATACAATAGAGGTACACAATACAGATCTTAGTGTGTACCTGGTATTTACATTGATTAGTACCGGGTATGCATTTATTTAGTCGTACAACTTAGTCTCCATGGGTACCAAATACTTACTGGGTACATACATAGTAAATTTACCAGATACTATATGAAACCGGTACATACCAGTTAATTATTGGGGACATACCATGTAGCAACCTGTTGTACTTGCTATATATCAGGTACTTGTTGGGTATAATCAATGGGATGTCGATCAGGTGTGAGTGGACACCTTGTTTGATTTAAAGAACAGGATCTATCAAAGTCTGCTCTTCACAACACGTTTGTGGAAGTGTGTCATGGAATGAACAAAGGAAATTTCTGAGGAGCTCAGAAAAAGAGTTGTTGATGCTCATCAGGCTGGAACATGTCACAAAACCATCTGTAAAGAGTTTGGACTCCACCAGTCCACAGTCAGACAGGTTGTGTACAGATGGAGGAAATTCAAGACCATTGATACCCTACCCATGAGTGGTGGACCAACAAAGATCACTCCAAGAACAAGGCATGGAATAGTCTGTAAGGTCACAAAGGACCCCAGGGAACTTCTAACACCTGAAGGCCTCTCTCAGATTAATGTTAATGTTCACGAGTCCACCATCAGGAGAACACTGAACAACAATGGTGTCATGGCAGGGTTAAAGGAGGAAGCCACTGCTCTCCAAGAAGAACATGGCTGCTCGTCTGCAGTTTGATAAATATCATGTGGACAAGCCAGAAGGCTAGAAGAATGTTTTGTGGACAGATGAGACCAAAATAGAACTTTCTGTTTAAAATGCACAAACTTTCAAGCTTGTACATATTAGGTACATACCTGGTAAATACAAGGTAAAAATCTTATTATTTTATTATACCACTTGTTCTCCATTGGTACCAAGTATTATCAGGTAGATACCTGATACTTACTGGGTACTTACCTGGTATTTACTAGATATTTACTTAGTACATACCAGTTACTTATTGGGGACATACAAGGTACTTGATGGGTATGTACCTGATATTTACAAGATATTACTGGGTACAAACCTGGTTCTTACTGAGTGTGTTCAAATATTTACTGGGTACAATACCTAGTGCATACCAGGTAGATAGCTAGCAATTACAAGTAAGTTACGTATCCAGTTAGTTGATACTTAGTATGTATTGGGCTTCATGTTCACTTGATCATATCACCTGAAATTCATGTTACTAGCTGGCAGTGTGTGTTGGTTTGTTGTACTGACAGTGTATTTATGTGTTGGTTTGTTGTACTGACAGTGTATTTGTGGTACTGACAGTGTATTTGTGGTAGTGACAGTGTATTTGTGGTACTGACAGTGTATTTGTGGTAGTGACAGTGTATTTGTGGTACTGACTGTGTCTTTGTGTGTTTGTGTGTCCAGGCTGAAGCTCTGCACGGTTTCTTGGATGAAGCTGACGGCAGAGTCGGTCTCTCTGTGGAGAAGAAAGCCAGCGTGATCCCGCGGGTGAGAACACAACTGTCCAACGTGACAACAACCATCAATCAGTGATGTTAACGACGGCTAATAAAAGATGAGACAGATAACACTTTAACTGGACTTGATGAGGAAAGTTCATCCTTTGTGTCACTTTTATGAAGTTTTACATTTAATTAGCGAACAAGAAATTAACTAAAATAAACAAGTTAAAAGCAACAAAACAAGCTCTGAAGAAAAACTGCAAACTTTATTAACACCGCTGCAGAAGAAACGTGGAACCAAATCAGTAATCATTTCACAGATGAAGGTTTTGAAACTAACAGTGTTCAGCTGTGACAATTTTCAAGGAAAAGAAGACTTAATTTTTATATTAGGTAGTTGTTCAGAGGTAAATATTGTGTAATATTTGTTCTTTTCCAGTGACGTGTTTTATCAAAGTTTTAAAAAATTGTTTAATCAAAGTCAGAAAACAAACAAAAATTGTTTTAAATGCTTTATTTTATATACTTCTGTGGAGTTTTAGGTTAATTTATTAAATAAAATGTGGAATCCTAACATTTCTGTCCTCTCAGTGTGACGTCGGTGAGCGATGTGCCATGAAGCATGGGCCTCGGATCGGTCGGCTCTGCGACTGCCTCAGAGGAACGGCCTGCAACACCTTCTTCCTGCGCTGCTATTAAACACTCACACTTATTATCTTTATCCTTGTGGGGACATAACCTCAAACAGTAACACAAAAATCCTGTCTGGAGTCTTTAAACAGACCACGTCAACTGTCCTCACAAAGATAAAGGCACGTACTGTCAAATATACTTTGCCTCCGCCTGTCTGTGTCTTTGTTTTTTATTTTTGTTAATAAAGATTCTTCATAAAGCTGCATGACTCCAGCGACTTCGTGATTTACATACGAGCACAAAAACTGAGACTGGTAAGGAACTGATTTAGATCTAGTTTAAATTTATCCGAGGATCATCAGATGGATTTATATTTGACACGTTATCGTTGTGTTTGTACCTGAATAGTTCTGGACATGATCACACCTGCAGTTCTCAAAATATTTTATTTATTTATTTATTTATTTTTACTGTCTGTCAAAAATCATTAAAAAGTCTGAAGAATAAAGTTTAATTTAAAAGCGTCTGTAGTTTGAAAGATTTAGGTTGTCGAGTTGTAGTACATTATTTAACCTGGAGATGGCAGCACTGTACCATTTGTTTTAATGTTTGGCTTCAACCTGAACAAAAGTTTTGTTTGTGTTTGACAAGATTTAATTTGCAGAACTTTTAAAAGCAGGTAAAACTGATTTAGTGTCTTAATTTTGTTTACATATTTTGTCTGTAAATATTTATGAATTAAACAATCAGTCTTTGTGAAAAAACTTTCATTAAATTAAACGTTCCTGCTTTGTGAATTAAATTGTACTTTTCTGCATTCACCTTATGTACACACCCCATGTACCACATGTGGTGTGAATGACAATCAAGAATCTCTGACTCTGACTATTTTATAATCTCCAACAAAACATTTTAATGATGGAATAATTTAGATTTATAGTTGATCTTAGTTAAATGAACAAGAAAAATTAGGCTGACGTTTGTTTCTCATTAAAGGACTTGTTCAAAACAAGGAACTATTTTCCTACTGCCAGCAAACAGTGTCAGAGTTGCTTTTAAAGCTAGCAGTCACTGAAAACAGATATTATAGCAATATTTATGTGCTCTATTTCCATAATTCATAATTAAACATTTTATGAACCAACCCACATTGTTATTTTCACAATTTATAATCAAAGAATAATCTATTCCTGTTATTTCCTGACGTCACTTTGATCCACACTTCACACCAGTAGGTGGCGGTAATGCGCAACTTCCGTTGTTTGCCAACCGCCATTAAACTCAATTAAAACAGACGAAGAAGAGACACCAGCTCAAGTCTAAGCATCGTTTGCTCATTAGCAGCTGCAGGAGACACCTGTCCGGGTGAAGATGTCCACAGCTCAGGCTCTGAGGGCGCTGGTGCAGCAGCGGCTGGCCGCAGCCGCAGAGGAGATCTGCGGCCTGTTCGAAGGCGCCATGGCGGAGCTCCGGGAGGAGATAGAGCGGCAGCGGACCCTGCTGGAGGCTCGTCGTGTGGGGCCCAGAAGAACCGGAGCAGGTCGGTGGTTCTGTTTCTAACTCCCCGGTACAAACGCTGGTCCAGGTTGTGGCTTTATTTTACATAAACATGACGTTAAACCCGTTGACTCCTTTGTCTTTACGGATTAGTAATCCGCGACAGACCGGATGTTTACCGTACTAGCCTTCAAAATAAAAGTTTTTAAACTGAATTTACTGGTAACATTACTTGAAACTTATATTATAAATGGGTCATATTACTGTTTATTTGTTAATTACTTTTTAAACTTGTGCTGACCTTAAACTGATATTAGTGCTTATATAAGACTCTGGGTATATATTTCTGCACATAGTAAGTTTATGGGTCTTAATTGAGCTTTAATGACAATTAGTGATAGTTGAAAGATGGAGGAACAACATAATAAATAAGTGCTATGTGTTGGCATCATTGTATGTTCCCATACATTTTGTTGCTTCTAGTTCATTATTTGACACAGTTACTAATGGAAATTCAGCCACTTCACCTAATAATCAAACTTCTACAAATCAAAACCCTCCTACGAGTCAATCCTCAGTTAATCACACCTTCTCCTTTTCTCCGTTCTCAGTCAGTGAGGTAAATAAACTGTTAAAAGGTCTGGATCCTAAAAAATCTGCATGTCCAGATGAACTTCCACCTTATTTCTTAAGGCTGGCTGCTCATATCATCACAGTCCCTGTGACCCACATCTTTAAT
>JARVGV010000630.1:23863032-23879322 GCA_031762435.1 Hypsolebias longignatus | reverse complement strand
ACGAACATAGTTCAATCAGACAAGATATATATGTTGTGCCATTTTATGCAAAGTTCAAATTTCATGTCAGTGGACCTAAAAGAACGGATGCTAATAAGCTAGCAGTGTAAACAAATAAAAGGCTTACTGTACCGGTTGTGCAGGGATAGGATCAGGGTGGCCCTTTGTTGGTCCTTTACCTCCGATGAAATGTTTAGAGCAGATGTACGTCCGTCGTTTCACATTCTCCCGGTTAAATTTGGTTCGTCCCAGTGCTCGAATCCAGCGATCACACTTCTCTGGACGCGTCCTCGGCTTGGGAAAAGCGAGGAAAAATACCCCTTCCATGTGAGGAAGATGGCTGTACCGTGAGTCACTGTTACAGGCACTGTAAACGCAATGTTTTGTGGTCCTGCCGGTGGACTTCGGTGGCATTTTGACTGATTTTATAAGATAAAACATGCGGCATCAACTCTCCAACAAACTACGAGTCGAGTAAAGCTGTTACGTCATTGTTCACGTGACTTCATCTTCTTCTTCTTTCCTTTGGGTGGATACAAACAGCTTAGAGGTTCATACCGCCGCCTACTGCGCATGACGTGTAACTACACATTTTCAAGTGACAACACATCCGTCCGGGCGGGATTGGAACTAAAAATAATAATAACATTTTAGTTGCAGACATCAATAGTTTTGTGAAACAGTGCTGGACTTACTCTGTTCATGATTTAGTTTGCCTCTACTGCAGTTAGCTTAGCTATTCTATGTGCTAAACCTAAACACACAGCAACATCTTGAGTTCTGGTCCTGAGATGGGCTCTTTGTGTCAGCAGCTTGCATGTTCATATTTTTTAAACCATTATTTAACCAGTTAGATCTGATTGAAACTTTAAAAAAATCTCTTTTTCAAGGGAGTCTAGAATGGCAGCAGCACACAAACATTACACAAAACCAGCTAGAGTTAATAAAGCACATTAGATCATGGCAAGACAGCCGGAGAACAACAGAGGAAAAACACACAAAGTTAAAATAGTACTCAAATGTGATTAAATATCTGTTAAAGCATTTACAAACAAATGTGTCATATGCATAATAAATGTACATATGCACAATGTATATCTTCTTTTGGCTGTTCCCCTCTTCAGGGGTCGCCACAGCGAACTAAGTCGCACAAAGACTTGGCAATTATTTTTACACCGGATGCTCTTCCTGACACAACCACAGACCACCGAGCTACATCAGCCCTCTGTGTGGAGCAGAGAGCTGCTATCTAGGGTGCCCGGACGAGCAGATGGTGGGGGTTAAGGGGCTTGCTCAAGGGCCCAGAGTGGGAGAATACTTGCAGAGTGGGGCAAATGAGGGTGGAGGCAGGTATGGGTGCTTCACCTATCCCACCCGCATTTTGATGTTGTCGGTACCGGGAGTTGAGCCGGCGATCATCTGATCACAGGCCCAGCTTCTCTAACCTCTGCGCCACCACTCCCACAATACTGTATACATATTTTGAAAATGGCAACATTTTCAGACTAGAACTATCAATTTGTTTTGTTTTGTGCACCCCCACCCCACAAACTCGTGTGAATAAAGCACTGGCAAACTGGAGTGAAAATATTCCATAACACAAGTAAATATTTTGTATATTACTTTCTACATTTGTAGCATGTTTTTTTTTTTTCCAGGAAGGCCTGCAGACTTGTACAACAAGGTTAAGTGTTTCCAAACACTTCTTTTTAGTAAGTTTTATTTCTGAATCAAACCGTCTGCACCTGTGATAACAACACAGAAGCAAACCAATCACAAGGTTCATGATAGTCACTTCTTGTTCTGCTGTTGTAACTCAAGGTTGTATGCTGGTGAAGATTCTCAGTCATCCAGGACATGATAAAGAGCGAAACGTCTTCTGTTACAAATAAAGTCCAGTTGTTTTTGTATTGAACGTTTTTTTGATTTTAACTCAAGGTTGTCACAACAATCTGACCAGTAAACACAAACACAAGTTCTCAGCCAAATAAATATTTTATTTTCCAGAAAAGCTAATTTAATCAGTCTCATTAGAACATTATGGTGCTGTTATAAATAAACATTAATCATACAAAAATAAGACGTGACCATCTAAACTTGGGATAGATCTGTTCAATAAATCTATGCTTTGATTCAGATCACAGTTTTGGTGTCATGGTTTTCACTTTGATTCCTTCTTTTTCTCTATTTCGTCACCGCTCCAGTGAACATCACCAGTATAGATAATTCACCATTAATGTTTTTTTTTTTTTTTTTTTTTTTTTTTTACAATATGCTATTCACAAAGACATGTCATGTAATCTGAAAATGGGGCGGTTTGCCTTTAGCCAAGATAAAAAGTTTTTAAAACAATAAATTATTGCTCATATAATAAATAACTCAATGTAAAACCAACACTAAATGTTTCTTGAAGCCATCACTGAGTCTGTCAGTGTCTCAGAGAGATGCTCACTTGTATCACTCTCAGAAAGTGGACACGTGCAAATTGGACTTTTAAAATTTCCACTGTCAGTGACAGGAAATTTTCATCAGCCTGGAGGTCCATCCATAAATGGTTACAAATGTCAGACAATTGTTGTGTCTCATAAACTTTTCAAATTACTGGGGCTTCAACAAGTCATCTGACAATGGAGCTACTGGTTCATGATACCAAGACAAGATTTTAAGATTATTTTTAACAAACAAAAAAATATTTAGCCTCAAACTGACTGGTATTGCTCCTGTCTGATTTCATGAGCATGGGCTCTTCAGACCTTGGAACAATGCTTCAACTAAACATAAACGTATAACTTTTGTGACCTTTGAACTCAGGGGAGTCGAGCAAATTCCCAGAAGAGGCCAAAATTCACAGATTATGGGCCAACCTTTTTTTCCCCTGTAGTTTGGCTACATTTTTTTTATTCTTAATTTTAAATACAGTAGTTATAAAAAAAATTTGAAAGAAAATAAATATTTTTGTACAAGTATAAAACAATGTTTATATTTTTTTAAAGTTAAAAACTAGTTTTTTTCATTCACCATTTTCCATTTCTAATTTTTAAAAAAAAGCCATCCCTAGTTTCGATTGACTCTTTTACTCTTAATTAAATTACTGAGTTACTTTTTTTTTTTTTTTTCAGATTTACAGTCAGTAAAAGTTAGTCTGTTGTTTTAAATAAACGTGCACTCTTTTCTTCTCAGCACGTAGCTTTAGGACGGTGTTGCAACAGATTTACAACTGAGCATGTCGCATGGTCCTAGTAGTGCCTGCCATGTTAACACTGGTTTTAAGTACAGTACATTTCTCCAAATTTGTTTTTTGAATTTACAAGCCATATTTCAACTTGATAAAACTTAACATCCTAATTTCACAAGATCTCGTTCCACCCCTAAAAATGGTTGTCAACAAAGTGACAGTGGGAAAAGTCATTCTTCCCTACCCAGCACTCTTTCTTGTGCTGCCATTTAACACTGGGGTGACGTCTCCATAAAGTACGTAAAGCAATCTGACCCATACACTCGTGGCTTTGCGTCTATCTTTCACACATTTAGTCATTTCTGCACTGTCTGAACTTGCTTTTGCACTTCAGAACATCCAACCTTTTAAACAAAACCAAACTGAGCTCCTCAGCATTTACCCATTATTACTCGTGTTGTTTTACATGTCTCACCAGGTCACGTTTTCTTATAAAAGCCGCCTCACAGACAGAGCAGCTGAAGGGTTTTTCGCCTGTGTGGTTTCTTTTGTGCTCAATGAAAGCATTGTGCCATTTAAAGGTCGCATTACAGACGGAACACGCGTACGGTTTTTCTCCAGTGTGACACCTTTTGTGATGATGTAAATTTTCTTTGTACTTGAAACACTGACCGCAATCTGAGCAGCTGAAAGGTTTTTCTCCACTATGTGTTTTCATGTGTTGCACTACGGAAGGTTTCCATTTAAAAGCTGCGTTACAGATGGAGCAGCTGAAAGGTTTTTCTCCTGTGTGGATTCTCATGTGTTTTATTAAAGCATATTTCCATGGAAAAGCTACTTGACAGACAGAGCAGATGAAATGTTTTTCTTTATTGTGGCTTCTTTTGTGACTATTTAAACTGTCTCTATGTTTAAAACACTGACCACACACGGTGCATTTGAAGGATTTTTCTTCACTGTGTGTTTTCATGTGTTTCACTAAGGAGGGTTTCCATACAAACGCTGCATTACAGACAGAGCAGCTGTAAGGTTTTTTGTCAGAATGGCTTTTCATGTGGCGAGTTACACTTTCCTTTCTACTGAAGTTCTGCCCACAAACAGAGCAGCTGAAAGGCTTCTCTCCAGTGTGAATCCTAACGTGTTTATCCAAAACATGTTTCCATCTGAAATCTGCCTTACAGAAAGCACAGCTGAAGGGTCTTTCTCCTGTGTGGATCCTTTGGTGTATTAACAAATACTGCCTGCGTTTGAATGTTTTACCACATTCAATGCAGCTATGTAACTTTTTATCCCCGTCTTCACATATTCTACCAACAGGCACTTCATTAATATCTGCAGAGGTTAAATCAAACTGGGCTTCACGGTTCTCCGCCCAGTTTCCAGCACTGACATCTGTATCTGAAGAACTTGAAGATTTCTCTTCAGGATCTGATTCTAAATATCGGCTTGGTTCTGGTCCCACAGAGTCTCTGTTCATCTTAGTCTGGTCAAGATGAAGCTCTGAGGACTGAGGTTTCTCTTCATCATCTTCACTTTTCACAGGATTGAATATAAACTCTATGATATCAGCCTCCTCCTGTTCCTCTTTAATCTGTGGGGGGCTTTGGTCCTTCTGGTCTGGACTGGGACTCCAGTTCTTAGGAGGAAACTCCTCTTTGATCACCAGCACCTGCCGGACATCTGCAGGAAACAAAGGAAACAACTTACATCTCATTAAACCTGATAAATCTTCTAATTTATCCAAAGATTCAATTAATAAACCAATATTTGGCAGTAACATGTAGCATTATTGTCTTAATTTGTTAGAAATCTAAAGAAACATTTATAAGATCAGTAAGATATAAGTGAAGAAAACTGGAAATTTATAACAAACATGCTATTCTTTTTCCAAATACGGATTCACATGTAGGTAGAAACATTTTATTGTAATCGTGGAATGTTCAGGGAGCAAAAATATGTTTTGTTAAAAAAAAATATCATCATTACCGTCAAGTTGAGAAAACAGCTGTTCTCCATTTGGACAGTCCAGTTCATCCACCATGGTTCGTTTTTTCTCCATCACTTTCAGCATCTTCAACCACCACAGCAATTTTCAACTCGTATCAAAAACACATTCTGCCCTCTGTCATGATTCATAGATTTATCCACTTCCGTCCCCTCTTTGAGCTTCAGCTAACATGCTAATCTAACATGCTAATCTAAGGTCGGTAGCTCCGCAGTCATCGGAATAAACTTCAATAACGAGAGAATATCAAAAAATCCCATCGGGCTTTTTCTTTAGAACACACGGGTTCTAATATCTCACCCAGAGAAGAAGGAACACAACGAAACACTTCAGACGGAGGATTGTTTACATCCATCGCTGCTTCTGTCGCTACAGGAAACAACTTCCGCTTGCAGACGGAAGTTTACTCCACATGGCTTTCAAAATAAGAGCTGCAGAACCAAACCTTTGAAAATACGTACTGTATGTACGGTGTACTGTATTTTTAAATAAAATACATCAATGCTATTAAATCTGGTTAGTTTTAACAATTTGAAAATATTTTTTAAACAACAAACTTATATTCATTAATAAATAAAATTTTGTCAAAATTGCTGAACGTATTATGTTTAAAGAAATTCAAGTGTAACAGCAGCAACAGATAAAAACGTTCACACAAAAAGTTCCTAAATGTTAAAAACAATATACTTGTATAAATAAATAAGATAAACAGTACCAATAATAATGTTCAATATGTATTGGAATATTGAGAATGGTAGACTATTTACAGTACAGTGGTATAGGCAGAGTGCGTGTTTTAGCAGAGGTCAGCATTTCTTGAGTTTGTTGCTCTCGTTTGTTGGGAGCTGTGATGGTTGTAGTAGAGTCTTAACAGCTGGTGGGAGGAAGAACCAGCGTTAACGCTCCTTTGTGCATTTAGGATGCAGTCATCTGTCACTGAACGAGCTCTCCAGTTCAGCAACTGCTTCATGCATGGGGTGGGAGACGTTGTCCAACAATGTTATTTTAGCTAGAGTCCTTCTGTCTCCCACCACCTGCACTGGGTCGAGGGGGCATCCAAGCTCATTGGCCTATAAGCTGCTGCTCCAACAGACAACACCATAGAAGATGACTGATGCCACTACCGAGTCAAAGAAGGTTTTCAGGAGTACCCCATGCACTACAAAATACCTCAAGTCTCCTCAGCAGGTAGAGTCTGCTCTGACATCACTACAAATACTTATTGATGGGGAAGTGAAACGTCACAGATGCTTTTCACTTACTGAAGTCAAATGTCATATAACCGTATGTGTGTGTTAGAGTTGTTTTTGTCTGGATCAGAGTGCTGTATAAGCATGGACCTTTCACCTCATAAAACTCAAGCCTAAGCAAGAGGCTGCAGCAGTCGTCTGACCTTGCCTTTGTCTGATAACATTTATAAAAAAGACGCTCATTTAGGCTCTCGGTGAGCAGACTTAGGACGGAGCGTCATGTCACATCTCGATGCTTGTATTTCAACGCTGCTCCATCTTGCAAGATTAAAACCTCAGATTATAAAAATATCTACTTCTCTTGAGTGGCACATTTATTTAAAGAGCTATTAAAATGATAATAATAAATTATCCTAACACTTATCTCCCAAACTACTAATACATCATCAAGTTTACACAGTTAAAAAGCTGGTTTACCACATGGAGCAGCTGAAACACTTTGGTCCTGGGTTCTGTTGTGTTTACAGACACAACCTGCAATTAAATGTTTTACCACATTCTGAACAACTGTAAAACCTCTTACTGCTCCTACAGAAGCTTGTTTCACCTTCATTAAAACACACACAAAAAAAATCATTTTAATTGTTGCCAAATACATTTGAGGACTTCTTCAGAGAAAGGAGTCCAAAATATGTTTTGTAAATGCATTAATTAACAACTTACTGGGGCACAAATTTATCATAACACTTGTGAAAAGAAACAGTAGATATATAAAATGCAAATGTCTACTAATATTGTTCTTCCTTCACTTTAGAAAGGTAAATATCTGTTGGACTAGAATAGTACTGTACAACTCATAGAACTAGCACAACTCTACTGCTGTAAAGTTTGTTTTACATGCCATAATACTTTTTCATTAAACAGTTTATTTGCTCGTGACCCAAATGTTTCAACTGCTGCTAGATAGCTATATAGTATATAAAGTAAAGAACAAAAGTCTTGAGCCTTCATTTTTATTTTTTGCTACAAGTAAACCAAACTTCCACATATTCTTACTTTTGAAACAGTTTTAAAAATTGAGGTAACCTACATTCAAAACGTTTTAAAGATAACAGTTTGAAGAAGAAAAAAATAACATTTTAAACCAACACTGTGCTGAAAATATTTCAATACTGAATTATGGATGGATGTTAGTGTTCAGTGGTTTAACAAGAAGTATTTTCTTTTAAATTATGGAGTAAAAAAAAAAACTGGACTGAAAACATACAAAGCAGCATCTGATCTTTAAATACCAAAATGTTGGAAAATATATTGCTTACAATAACTGTAAAACATTACAAGAACATTTGGCTTTTTTTTTTTTTAATAAAAAAATGTAAATAACTGAGGAGTCAAGACGTGCACATTACATTCAACCACATACAGGAATAAAACACACAGGAGCCTATCTCTAAAATTTTCTTTTAAAGCCCCATCAAGCCGAGTACATTTTAAATTCATATATGGAACACAGTTGTGCATTTTTCACACGACACCTGTTTTTATTTTCAACATCAGTCTCTATAAAGCAGTGGAGATCTCATGAGCTTCGACTGTTGATGGCCGTGTGAATCTTTGGTTGCAGCTGAACAGCTAATAATCTTCTCTTGTGCTGCTGTAAAGAACATTTCTATGAAGTCTCGCTTCTTCACGACACTTCAAGTAACGGGTGAGGTATCTTGTTTTAAACTGTATGGACTTTTGCGTGTTCCGTAAACTCCTGCTCATTTCCAAACACTTCATTACAATCTGAGCAGCTGAAAGCCTTTTCTCCACAGTGGGTTTTTGTGTGCGTTAAAAAAACGTTCCTCCACCTGAAGGTCTCCTTACAGACGGAGCAGCTGAAGGGTTTTTCTCCTGTGTGACATCTCATGTGACGAGTAAGCGTTGACTTTTGACTAAAGCTTTGGTCGCAGACCGAGCAGCAGAACGGCTTCTCTCCGGTGTGGGTTCTTGTGTGTTCTACCAAGGCGTATTTCCTTTTAAAAGCTGCGCTGCAGACGGAGCAGGTGAAAGGTCTTTCGTCTGTGTGCTCCTTTGTGTGCTTCACTAAATCATGTTTCCTTCTGAAGGCTGCGTTACAAATCGAGCAGCTGAAAGGTCGCTCCTCTGTGTGGATTACTCTGTGTTTCACCAAGTCCTGTTTCCTCAAAAATGTTTTTGTACAAACTGAGCAGCTGAAATCTTTTCCTCCTGTGTGGATCTTTATGTGCTCCATAAGAACATATCTCCATCGGAACGCTGCATTACAGATTGGACAGCAGAAATGTTTTTCCCCTGTGTGACAGGTCATGTGACTGGTTACGCCATCTTTCCTTCTGAACCTTTGACCACAGACTGAGCAGTGAAACGGTTTTTCTCCCGTGTGAATTCTGTTGTGTCTTAACAATCTCCACCTGTAGTCGAACGTTCTGTCACATTCGGCGCAGCTGTAAAGCTTCTTCCCGCTCTCACAACTTGCATCGGCTCCAGGAACGTTGTTAGTGTGGAGAGAGTTTAAAAGACCGCTCTCTTCCCAGTTACCATTACTGTCTTCCATCTCTGGAGAATCTGAAGTTTGGTCTTCAGAACTGGATTCCAGATATGTATCTGGTGCAGACGAGCCTCTGTTCTCGAAAACCCAGCTGCGACAAAGCTCTGAGGGCTGAGCTTTCTCCTCGTCGTTTCTGCTCTTCACTAGGCCAGGTTTGCAAGTGAACTCTGTGATATCAGCCTCCTCCAGTTCCTCCTTAATCTGCGGGCATGTCTGAACCTCCTGGTCCACACTGGGGTTCTGGTTCCGCTGCATCAAAATAAAATCCTCTTTGGTCACAAATAGCTGCTGGACGCCTGCAAGAAACAGAAACACTGATAAATCGTACAGGAAACCATTTTTATATCGTCTGCAGATCCTTAATGAGTGAAACCTGAACCTGATGCTCCCACTGGCTCCGACATAACTCTTGTCCACAAAAATAATTTATCCTCAGCTGCTTGCGTTTAAATGTTTACTTACAAATAAAACAAATAAAACTTATCCAGGAGTTGGTAATTAAACAGCAAAAGAGCGAGGGTGTTCAAAAAACTGTTTGGCTTCACTCTCCATCTTGCCTGTCTGGAACTTCCTCTCCTGTCACGCCCCCACCCACGTCACATGACTTAAACATGTTACCAACCTCAAACCAACAAAAATCTACACATAAAGCAAATAGCTTCAATTATGCATATAATCTTTACACAATTTAGATTAAGCTTCTACATCATCATTAGGACTGCACAAAGTATCAACAAATTATCATCACAAAGATCTGCAATAACTTGTAGGAAACTATATTTCAAGCACCACATGCACTGATGTTCTGCAGCAAATAATATTTGTGGTCAGTCTAATGGCTTTGATGCCTATATCACAATATTAAACTATATTTTATGGCAGCACGACGGCTCAGTGGTTAGCACTGTTGCCTCACAGCAAGAAGGTCCTGGGTTCAATCCCCGGTTGGACCTGGGTTCTTTCTGTGTGGAGTATGCATGCTCTTCTCATGCTTGTGTGGGTTTCCTCCCACAGACCAAAAACATGCATGTTAGGCTACCTTCAGGCCCAGGTATCTCTCGCAAAAGAGATCTGTGATCTCAGTGGGATTTGCCTGATTAAAGAAAGGTTAATAATAATAAATAAATAGTAGAGTGCTGTATGAATGAGTAAATGGGGGCACAGATTGTGTTTAGAGTATTTTGATCAGATAGAATGGTGCTATATAAGCACAGTCCATTTACATTTTCACAAACAGTTCCACAAAATGGCCACATAGACTAGTCCATCTTTATGCTTCATCTAGCCAGACATTTATCACAGATGAAGCCAACCAAGTCCAGCGCAGATATGAACTTTCAGAAATTAGGGAGAGTGGTGGTGCAGAGGTTAGAGACAGTGGGCCTGTGATCGGAAGATCGCCAGTTGAAGCCCAGATACAGACATCAAATGTGGGTGGAAAAGGTAAAACACCCACACCTGCATCCACCCTCATTTGCCCCACTCTAGGCCTCTGAGCAAGGCCCTTAACCCCCACCATCTGCTCCCTAAACAGATCTCTCTTGGAAATGAGTTCTCGTGGCTCAATGAGACTACCTGTATAAATAAAGTTTAAAAAAAAATAAAAAATTACTGGCACGCAACCATTTTGCCTCTGTTACTACCTTGCTCCATGGCAATGAGATGCATCAGGGTGGGCCGCCTTCGACCAACCTTGCCACCTCAGTCCATTCAGAAGTCACACCGAGGCAGCCAGAAGGAATCTCAATCCCAGAGTGAGGAGTCTTTTAAAAGAGTCTATTGATATTTTGGTCATGGACCATAAAAAGTTTGCTCCCACACAGAGTCCAATATAATTTTATAAAAAGAGCATTTATTTCAAATATTTTTTTTCTGCTTCAGAGATTGAAGCACATTGTAAAGCAACAATACAATGTTCAGAAAATATAAGTGTGATGTAATATTTTTTAAATCTTTTTAACATGTTTTTTTGTTGTAATACTGGAATATTCTGCATGTATACTAAAATAAGAAATTTTAAAATTGTACAAATATGTACCATAAAACTTGACAGAGAATAAAAAGGAGGCATTCTCTCACTGCACCAAACAAAGATTGCTAGTTTTCCTCTGGAACAGGGAGAAAGACTGAAACAACCCCGCCAAATGATAATAATAAACAAAAAGATAAAAATTATGACATAAAGCTGATGGTTTAACATTAGGCAGCAACGTTCTCACAGCAGTCTATAAAAATGAAAAAAAAAATTATGTTTCAATGGTCAATGGACAGAAAACTGTAAGAACATTAGAATGTCATCTGCAAAAAGTTAAACATCAGTTTATTACTGTGAAGCTGCAGCCAATAAAAGAACAATTACTGTTATAATAATCATGATAATAATAAAAGCAACACTAATAATCATAATATAATAACAATAAAAATAGATAGAACAAAAACCTATAAGCTTGAAAAAGGATATTTTGTTTTTACCTTTCCTGGAACACCTTTTGTTTTTTCCCCATGTGCACATTTGATGTTTTAATGGCAACATGTGTTGATACAACAGATGTTGCTGCCAACATACAAGATTTTTGATAAATGATGATTATACATGGAATTCATGAGGAAAAACACAAGCACATTCAGCTGATCTACAGGTAATATGCTGGAAGAAACAGAAACTCATTTTTTAAGAATGCTTGAGGCGAAGGTTGGATCCTCAGAGTGATATATCACGTCGTCTCTGTACACACAAGACAAGGAGAATACTTTGTTTTTCCAATATTCAAATTACAAAAACAACCAAACAAACAAAAAAGATAAAGGAAAAATAAGGAAAATGCACTGCGCTGTAAGAGTGTCCATTAGGTTTAAGGCGATTTTAAGAGCTCACAAAATTCTACTCATTGTAATCATTGGTGGAACAGGGAGGCGGTCATTCATGGGTTTGACTCGTTTGTATAATGGCTGCTAATGGTGAAAGTTCAGACACCAGGACTGTGATGGACAGGTTTTCATTAAGCATTTTCTTTGCAGTGAGAAATGAAAACAAACAAAATCCACAGTTTTGAAACAGATTTCTTTTCAGGGTTTGTCTGTTTTCGGGAGTAGAAAAAATGTGACAATTCTCTAGTGTCTACACAGATACTCCTACAGTCTTTGTGTTTACTTGTCTGTGAAGCTACTGAAGCTAGTGGTCTCTGTCTTCAGTCTTTTGTGTGTTTACCCCTGGAGTTGTTTAATTATTATAAGGCCACCATACTTTGAAGGTGCTCTAGGCATCTTCAGAGTATCAACAACCCAGAGTTGACTAACCCATCAAAATCAGAGTATCTGCTCTTTTCAACAACAAAACAACATACATGACCTTTCTGAGACATCTTCAGTGTTTATGTCTCTAAGCAGGCAGTTGCCGGATCTCATTCAAACTTTTTTCTGTTAATTTACTTTCATCTTGCTCCTCCTTCTCTCCTTAGAGAGACAACAAAGCAAAATATGCCCTGCTCAGGAACTGTTAAAGTAATAAAATCTCTCTGAGGAACTATTGAGGAAGTACATGAATCTAGTTCATAAAAGCATACAAAACCTCTTTTACACACAGTTTGCTATAGGCAAGTCTTACTGATGATAAAGCAACACTGTTTCCATCAAACTTCTTCCAGATGAACAAATTGGTGACATAACAAATCTCCCAGCCCTGAAAAAGAAACAGAGTAAAGGAACTAGACAAGAGAAACTTGGGAAAATTGGGAGCAGTTCAACTCTAAGCATTCATTATGTGTTCATTGACAAACTGACACAAAGTGCCAGCCACAGAGGGGGAGAGTCGTTAACGTTCGCTGACAAATTGGCATGAACTAATCAGTTGGAAGATGGTGACAACTGGAAACTGGAGAGAATTAACCCTTGATTAACATATCTTCTTGGAATCAATACATCAAGAATCAGGGGTGTCCATCGCCAAGGAAAACCGCTGTTAAGAGTCTTCATCATCATCAGCATCAAGAACAGAGCCGTCTTTGGTCCCGTACAAATCTGCCAGCTTCTTAAACCTTGGCCCCCAACTTTGCAGATAGTCATAATCCAAGTCAGACTCTGTTGTGACAGACTCGAGCGAACTCAGAGACCCAGCCAATGATCCTCTACCCTCATAGCCATAGATCTGAATGGAGTCATAAGGAGGGGCAGTTGGGTCACTGTCAGCTTCTGCAATTCGAGTCTTGATGAAGTCATCAACGTCGACACTGTTCGCTGCAGGATGCCCAACGCCCGGCCTGAGGGGATATTGAAGTTCTGGTTTGATGTCCTTCCTAGGCAGGAAACCGTTGGCACCATCTGGGTTCTGGTAAAAACACAGAGCATTCAAATAAAGATGGTGTTATAAAGCTGGCAAAATGGAAAAGGTACAAATAAATTTGCTATTTGCTATTAGATAAAGAAACAACATTTATGAATATTGGAGAAAAATTGGAATGGTGGCAGTATTTGGTAGCAATGCACAATACACTTTGGTACATACCCAGTAAATACCTGGCATGTACTGGGTAAATACAAGGTATTAAGCACATAGTATGTACTTGCTAAGACCTAAGTATGTACCCAATAAGAATCAGATATGTACCAGGTACTGACCAAATAAGTTTGAAATGATTACCTGGTACATATTTTAATGTCCTACTCAGCAAATCAAATTAATGAAGTTTGATTTTTGAAGTACTCACTAGCCCAATCATGCGTGCACTACCCCAGTAAACAAAATTGTAAAACATAGATAAACCAAGCACACTTTGTCTTTCATTTTTGTTTGTCGCTTTTCACCGTTCATCAAACTTCCTTTGTTCTAGATTTATTTGTTGTAAGATACAATTGTTCTGTTTAGCTTGCAGGCCAGAAACACTGGTTTGATTCAGGCACAGCTAGAAGTGCAAAAGTCACTCCTAACTTCTCAAGTAACTTGGGCATTTGTAAATAGTTCTGCAGGCCAAGACCTCCAGACTTCACCACCAAGATCCAGCCAGTGGGCTAGCTACTGAGAAAACCTGCAGTTACTGCACCTGCTGTACAGTTAGGACCAGATTAGAAAAAAACCCAGTCAAAGCTAAGAGGGCCTCAGAGGAACACCACCCTTTGAGATGTCTTCAGCGCTTCATGGCTCCCACCCAGTACTCCTCAGTACCTGCTGCACTTTCTTGGGCATCTCCCTAATACCTAAAACCTCCGCATCCTAAGCTGGTGTTTCTTATGGTGCCTACTGAGTCAAGAAATAAGTCACTGATCAGCAATTTTTCAGAAAAAAAAGAACTTATTTAGAGTAATTTATGGAGACTGATAATCATATAAACAACTGATTTATAGTTTTTCTTTCTTTTGAAGGTGGTACTCTGAGGCTAGAGAATTTCTGAATTATTAATAATTCATATCTTATCCATTTTATAACATATACCACTGCAATAAGTATGTGCCTGGTTAGAACCAGGTAGGTGCCAGTTAAGAACCTAACACTTACCAAAATTATCAGGTATGCATCAAAAGCTACTAACAATTCCGAAGAAAAGGTCCTGGAAAGATTTTCAAGTCCATTAGCCCATTGGCAACCTCAACCTTGACCTCTCTAAATGGCTTTAAGAATCTGTTGGACTCCTGGCAAGAACCAATGCAGACATATTCCTGTTTATAGTTTTCTACATTTGCCTGTTTTTGCTACTTTTTTTAAATCTCATTTTAACTTGTTAAAAAAATAATCTGTATGCCTCTTTTATGATTGTCTATTGTTGTCCACTGTTGTCATCATTCTTTGTTGAAAACAGGTCTCTCTTGTAAATGAATCCTTGAGGCTCAATGGGATTAAACTGTAAGTAGCAAGTAAGTATGTGGTACAAATCTTGTATGTGCCTGGTATATATCTAGTTGTAATCTATATTAATGTTTAAAAATTTCAGTTTTGTTTAACTGAACAGAAGTCTTTAACAATATGTTAATGTTAACACAACAATAATATCAACATTTGAAGTTTAGTCTGTTTTCTACTAATCACCACTTCCTTCAACAATAAGATTACTTTTATCACTTTGTGCCTTTTTTTACCTGCAGTGTTGCAATGTCGAAGGCTTCAGTATCCTCTTCTCCACCTCCTTCATCATCATAAGTAATGATATTCTCCCTGATATCTTCCTCTTCAAACACTATCAGGGGTTCTTTCTTCTGTCGTCTCAGTGCAACAAACAGCACAACTATTGCTACCAAAGAGAAACACACAAACACATTGTTTAAAACTGGTCTGGCATTCAATCAACACATCACATTCTTCTATAAAATGTTGAAAAGTAGAAACCATATACCGTAATATTTGTGTGGTTTTGGAAACTCTTAAAGTGTAATTTTGGATTTAATTTAGTCATGGTGTCACATTCTGTTTTTTGGTATAAATATATATTTTTTCATGTTTATTTCTTGTATTCCTTTTTTTTTATGTGTGTGTATCTCTAGTCAGCCTCCATTCCTTGGTCCTGCCCATTCCTCTCTCACCTGTTTGTTCCCTGTTGTCATGAAATCCAAGTGTCAGCCTCTGTCCAAACATACTCTCAACCTTCACTTCTCTACAGCCTGGTACTGTTTCATGCCCTGTGTTGGTCTATTTTGCTTATCTTTGAATTATTTTATTTGACATATTTTGCTTCCATGCCACCGGTTTTTTATTTTTATAATATTTGTGTAGTATTTTATTTTTTTAGTGTTTATTTAAACTTCTCATGTTCGTCTGCTTTGTTGGGTCCAGTTACCTTTTAAAAAGCGAAACTCAGATTGTGAGTTATGTCATCATGGTACTGAGCAGGCAAAGCATTTTTTGTGACAGTGTTTACCAAAGTTCTTAGATTAGCACACCATAAACTAAATGTGGAGAATTACTTGTTGATTTGTAATTGTTTTTACTGTTTTTGAAGCATGCTGTATGTAATTAACATACAGTACATACTGTATATGCAATTATAGTTAGACCATCAAGTTAAAAAATATACCCTGAACCACTCTCAGTGATTAGATCTGTGCAGAAGAGAGACCTGAGTGTGTATGATGCAAGTTCAACATAGATGTGCTTTCCTAAGTAAGCCAAATCTTCTTCTTCTTCTTCTTCTTCTTCTTCTATTGTTGGCTTTTCCCTTTTCAGGGGTTGCCACAGCGAGTCATCCTCCTCCACCTCACTCTGCCCTCTGCATCCTCTGTCTTCACTCCAACTACCTCCATGTCTAACTGCATCCATATACCGGTACCTGCTCTTTGGCCTCCCTCTTTGTCCTTTTCCTGGCAGCTGCATTTCTAACATCCTTCTACCAATATACCCACTGTCCCTCCTCTGGACATGTCCAAA
>JARVGV010000630.1:23816847-23827560 GCA_031762435.1 Hypsolebias longignatus | reverse complement strand
TTAAGAATCGATTCTTGAGCGTAACGTTCTGGGATCGATAGAATCGATATTTTAATATCGATCCGCACATCACTAGTCAGTACCGGGGCTTGAGCCGGCAATCTTCCGATCACAAGCTCACCTTCTTAACCTCTGCGCCACCACTCCCACATTTAATACAGTACAGTATATATAAATAAATGTCTAAAAAATAAACTGATTTAATATATGTAAGTAGTGTATTTTTTAGACATTTATTTTGCATAGTTACAGCTGTTTACTATATGTGTCTGTGTGACAACTGGGACAAAGCTTTGACTCAGAAATATATTTTTGTTATCACTTTATGAAAAGGAAAAAAATATTGAGATATACATTGTATATTGCGATTTGTCCTAAAATAACGAGATATTCATTTTGATCCATAACACTCAGCTCTAAACAGAAAGAATTAAAAAATACAAACCTATTATATGCAGTTGATCGTTGGGATTGAACCTTGACTCAGAGACCCTGCTGGGTGAAGACTCCCAGGCTTCATCAGTGTGTTCAGTTTTTAACCCAAAGTCTGACAAATGTTTCAGCTCAGAGCCAGGATTGTTCACATCATTATCCTCTTCATCATCTTCAATAACTTCAGTTTCGGAAGAATCAGAATCTCTAAAAGCATTTAGATCTGGGTATATCGTATCATTTTCTCCTTCACCATTTGATGATTCTATGTGGTCAGTTGAGCTGCTGGTTGGAAGATCACTGACTTCAACTTGGTGTTGATGAAGCTGTGAGAACAGAGGTTTCTCTTCATCATCCTCGCTCTTAAAATGAAGTGCAGTTAATGAAAAGCTGGTGACATCTGTCTCCTCCTTCATACTGAGCTGCTCTCTCCCCAAAATGGTCCATGGTTCCTCCTCTTCCTCTTTTATGTGGAGACAGTTTGTGTCCTGCTGGTTCACATCAGGCCACTGTTGGTCCACATCTAACCACTGTTCTTCAGGAGCTTCTTCTTTAATCAGCACTGACTTCTGAACATCTGCAGGAACCACTGGAACACATGTAAAATACAGTAAGGAGATCTGTAACATTATATTCACATACATTATTTGTTTTACTGCTCAGATCAAAGAGTTATTTTTTTCTCCTCCAAACAGGTTCCAGTGCTAAACCAGAGCCAAAGAGTGCTTAGACCCAGGTCTTTCCTTTTACAACACTTTAAGCTGTGGCTTTTGCACCCCACCAACTCATAACACAGTTTAAATGTGTTTTATTTATTTTAACTAAAACGTTTCAAGTGTTTAACCAGGCTGTTGCTAGAGATGGTTCCTAAATGGTTCTTTAAAAATAAAAATAAGAACCAAGAAGAGGTGGGTGCTTCAACACCTTCTCCTTTCTCCCAAGATCCCTACATTCTACTTCATACCCACCTCCAACTAGAGCTGTCATTTCTAACTCGAGCCCTAAGCCCGGCCCCACCTGACCCAAATTCAGGGCAGGCCAGGCCATGATAATGTGCAGGATGGGTGGGCCGGTAGGTGTCGGGCTTTTAATTGGGTCAGGATCAACCGCAATCCAATTATATGATACCATGGTCTGCCATACAAACACCAGCTGCACGCAGCCATTTTACCACGAGCTGACCGGCCTTGAAAGAGGTAAAAGTTCAGTTAAGCTTCAGATGGGACTATACTGCCAGGAAGTGATCCATCGTCAAAAAGGGCGTTCATTCAGCCACTGCACTCAACGGATGACGCGCACGGCCGACGACCCAAACAGTTGAGATCAAAAGCCGATGTTTCAGAGCAGGGTCCGTGTCTGAATAAATCAGAATGCAGGCAGAAACAAGGTTTAAATGTTCTTTATTGGCCGTGACAGGACAAACACCCCCTCAGCTCCGATCTTCTGCATCTTTTGTTCAGCTGCACGTCCCCAACGACAGGTGTATCCCAAAGCAGACGTGTCAGAGCTGTCTGCGTGTCTGAGTAATTCGGAAAAATGCTGGCAGAATCACGGTTTAAATGCTCATTTATGGCCATGAAAGGACAAACACCACCTCAGTTCCGATCTTCTGCCCCTTTTATTCAACCACACATCCACAACCGTTAACAACTAATAAAAAAATGTTGTTTTTTTTCTGGTTCAGACCTGTAATTCGTCAGGTCGAGTGGGGTTTGGAAATGATGACCGCAAGCTGGGGCCGGGTCAGATCAGATTTTTGGGGTCTGAATGCAACTCTACCTCCAAAAGAGTGGAAATACAGTAATACCCTGTGCCTGGTATTGCACATGTAGTGAATCAGTGATCAACAATTTTAAAATTGGGTTTTCAATTGTTAGCTTTTATGTAATAAAACAAAAAATGTAAATATTTAATTTAGCAAAGGGCTTTAAAATCAGCACTATAGGGTTTGTAACCTCTCATACATTATTTAATCTGTTAGCAACCTCAGTTTGCACATGTCCTTTCCAGGAATCTAAATTAGCCACCAGAAAGCTCAGACTAAACTGTTACATAATCACATTCACCAGAAATAATAAACATATACAAACCTATTATATTCAGTTGATCGTTGGGACTGAAAACTGCATCTAAGATTTGGTTTCCTCCAGTTGTTTCCTTTTCAAGAGCATCTCTACTTAGGAAATCCTCCATTTCTTCTTCCTCTGCATCCAGGTGCTGCTGGACCTGCTGTCTCCACATCTGTTAGCTTCGTTCATCAGTATTTACCTTCAACATTAACCAAGTAGTTACAACTGAATATAACTCTAAATTAAACTAATTTCACCAGAAGTCCAGAGAAAAGAGACTAGTTCGTCGATATAGAACATGGAGAACACAAAGAACGTACAAACTGAACAACTTCTGCTGCGAGGAGGAAATAACTTCCGTTATCAGTTAGCCTTCAAAATAAGAGCACGAACGAAACTGTACCTCAGCGCTTCAACTTGTCCTTGAACTGTTTGCGGTTTTTTTATGCTTTACAACACCTCATTTTTTAATCAATTATTTTTGTTTGTTTTTAATGTATTTTTAAAATCAGGTTACTTATCATATCGGTCGGGAGTGGTGGCGCAGAGAAAATGGACCTGTGATCAAAAGATCGTTGGTTCAATTCCCAGGACCAACAACATGAAAATGTAGGTGGAAAAGGTGAAACACCCACATCTGTCTTCACCCTCATTTGTGCCACTCTGAGCCCTTGAGCAAGGGCTTTAACATCCACCATCTGCTTCCCCGGGCACCCAAGCTTGCTCCACACTCCACACAGAGGGATGTGGTAGCTCGGTGGTCTGTGGTAGCTCGGTGGTCTGTGGTTGTGTTAGGAAGGGCATCGGGCGTAAAAACAATTGGCAAGTCTTCGTGTGAGTTATTCCACTGTGCAGATCCCTGAAAAAGAACAGCTGAAACAAGAAGAAATAAAAAAAAAATATATATCAGTATCAATTCAATCCAATTCAACTAAGTTTATTTATATAGCATCAAGTGACAACAGAAGTCATCTCAGGGCACTGAACAGAAACATTCATATACCGGTACATAAAAAGTAAATGAACACTATTTATCTAAGGAGCAGACTGCTTTGAGTTTAACTATCGCTGACTCTCATCTTGAGCAAACACAAAGGGAACAGTGGAAAGGAAAAACTCCCTCATGAGGAAGAAACCTCCATCAGAACCAGGCTCAGGGCAAGCGACCATCTGACCAGTTGGGTTTGAGAGGAACAGAAAGGAGGAACAAAGACACAAGCGCAATTTGAGAATCACACGTTGAGATAAAAATAATATCAAATGAAAACTATTCAATTTTAACAATTAATTTAAGGAAATTAGGTAAATTTCTCCTCCAGTAGTCTAAGCTTATGGCAGCATAACAAGCCAAACCCAGATTTATCATAAAGCAAAATCTTAAGCCTAGTCTTAAAACTGGACAATGTCTCAGCCTCACAGACAGAAAATAGTGCTCTGTTAGGAAAATATGGAACAATAAAATCTCAAATATAAGATGGAGCAAGGTTGTTGAGAGATTTGTAGGTTAGAAGTAAGATTTTGAATACAATTCTGGATTTGACAGGGAGCCAATGGAGAGAAGCTAAAACTGGAGAGATATGATCTCTTCTATCAACTCTCATTAAAACTTTGGCAGTGGCATTTTGGATCAGCTGAAGACTTTTTAAAACAGTTTCTGGACACCCAGATAATAAAACATTGCAATAGTTCAACCTAGACGTGACAAATGCATGAAACAGTTTTTCTGCATCATCTTTGGACAAGATGTTTCTAATCTTAGTGATATTACGCAGATGGAGGAAAGCGGTTTTGGTAACATTTTTAATATGGAAGTTAAAATACATATCCTGATCAAAAATAACACCAAGGTTTTTAACTTTAGAACTGGAGGTCAAATTTATGCCATTCAGAGAAAGTGAAAGACTGCAAAATTCATTCCTAAGATGCTCATGTCAAAAAAACCACACCATCGGATCTTGTCCGAGTTTAAAGGCAGAAAATTACAGGTCATCCAAGGTTTTATGTCTTTAAGACATGATTAGATTAATTGGGTTCATGGACAAATATAATAATCTTCAGCATACATTTCCACCAACATAACAAATGTTATATATCTAATTAAGCTGATTTGGCTATTTCAGAAGCTTCAATGTCTTCTTGTGGCCAGACGTCATGACGTCACAGGGCTTTCTCCATCTTCCTCAGCCTGTAAGGGCATTTATTAGGAAGAGAAATATGAGAATGTCAGCATTCGAGTGTCGACTGAAACATGCTGCTCCTGTTTCCAAGCCACATCAATACAGACACTGACCATTTGAGTACAGCAGGTAGGCATCAATTCAGCTTGGCTGCACGATCAATGACAGTAAATGGAGGCAGCAGGAGGGACAGACTGATCTGCTGCTTTCATTCCCCTCCCCTGTATATCACCCTCTCTCCATTTGAACACCCTGTCCTTAGCTTGTTTCACTACAGCAAAGCTCATTTAATGAGACACAATCTGACTTTGTGTAGCGCTCATGGAGAGTTTGCTCTACTTCAAACTGTACAATTACCCTGAAACTGTCGGATATCATGTCTGAGCTGCAACAAAAATTCTCTCCTTATCAGAATGATGTATTCGTTTTTCTATTTTACACTCTTGTTGAGCTTTTGCAACAATGTCCATCATTTAAACAACTGAATAACATGTGTTTTACAAATTAATTATTACTTCAGAACTTAAATGATTGGGTCAGCAAGATATGTTTACTTGTTATATCCAGAGAATTATATGTTCTTGTCCTTGATTCTGTACATCTGCCTTATCTGTCTGTTTCAGCAACTTTTTGACATCTTGCTTTTAACTTGTAAAAAAAAAATAAATAAAAAAAAATCTGTACTTCTCTCTGTGATTGTCTATTGTTGATTGTGCAAAAAAAAAATATATATATTGCTGTATTGTTAATGTTGTCCTCATCCTTAGTTTGTAGCCAGGTCTCTCTTGTAAATGAGTCCTCGAGGCTCAATGAGATTAACCTGCCTAAATAAAGGTTGAATGAATATATTTTTTTTGTTGTAAAATACTTGCAAATTAGCTTGTGTACATCAAAACTAAAAACGTGTCAGTTTTAATTTTATTTCACATTGGTACAATCTTTCTAACTGCCTTCCAGTCCCATCCTCCATCGCTTCATCTCCACCCTCTGCTCAGTCAGTCATCAATTCAGCATCTCCTTTACCACTCCCCTTTCACCCTCTTTCATATTCCTCCCTTCTGTTGTCCCCCTTCTGCCTCTTCTTTAGCAGCTGCTGCTCTAATGACCTCGTTGCCACGTGCCAATTGCTCCCTTCGGTGTCCTAAAAAGACCCTAAGCCATTGCCATAGGCGCACGTATGCAAACACAGATCAGGTTGTGATATATGGATGGCTGCGTCCCACCAAGAGCGAGAAAAGCTCTCGTCGTCAACCTCTGATTCTAGACTCTCATTACACCGCTGCATCTGCTGTCAATTAAATGTCTTACAAAGGCCAAATATTTCAAACTAAATGAGCCTAGACAACATGTGCAGTGAATCTCAACAGAGGACAGTCATCTAAAGAGCTGATTACACTACAGCTGGGACAGCGCTGACATGACAGCTGTGTTTAGACACGACATTAAGCAAGTAGGGAAATCCCATTTCCACGGACAGTGAAGGCAAACGTAAGAATAATATAATTATTTTGGTTTGAACCTAATAAAGCTTTCAAGTTCATAAACGGAAACAAGGCAAATACTGATACCTTATCACTCTACTCTGAAGTTTTCATATGTTTCAATTCAAATCAATTCAGTTATTTATGTAGCGCCAAGTCACAACAGAAGTCATCTCAGGGCACTGAACAGAAACATTCGACTCTGATTATTTTTACTTTGGTATTACAATGTTATTTGAATATTCACATTGAGATTATTTGATTAATGTTTTGTTCTGTGGTTTATTTAGTGGCTCTTTGCACCTCTGTTATGCCTCTCCTTTCACTTGAGTGGATTAAAACAGACAATAATGCCAAGACAATTTTAAATCCAGTCAATGTTTTTATTCAAAACTACTGTATTTCAAAGATTACTTACTTCAGGTTTATTGCCTTGGGAGACAGTTCTGTGTCTTGACTTAATGTATTCTTCTGATTTTCTGAAAAATTTTCCCAGTCCTTCCAAAAAGACAAAAGTTCTCACAAATTATCATCAAAATCTGCTGATTTTGGACTCTTTAAACATCCAGTCAGGGGGGGCTGGTATCTTAATGAGAACTTTAAATTCCTAGATGCCTGACGCCATCCTGCACCTAAATCAAGTGACGTTTGTTTGCCAAAGTGAACTGCCACAAACGCAAAAACTAAGCCCAGTGCAGGATTTGTCTCGAAGCTTATAATGGGCACTTCACCATCTTTGTTCCTCCTCACTGGATCTGCTTTAGCCACCTTTTTTTGCAAGTGTGTGTTCTACTTCAGTGGTTTTCTTCTATTGTTTCAACCATTTCCACTAAATCTAAGGTGCTAATGAACTCATTTCAATGGAAGCTGGAAGCTTCTGGTCCGTGACTTTTATTCTTTTAAACATCAGGCCCAGTGGACTAGACTTCATGATTTAGTTTAAACAAACTCAAGTGAAATGTTTTTCTAGTGGTTAATATGCAATTTCTGTGCTCACGATTGTCTTTCCTACCGTAATTGTAAAAACTTCTGATCTACCCTCTTATTTATTGTTTCTCAAAAATAAAGTTGAAAACAAAAGAAAAAAAATTATATTTAGAGCTCATTCTCACAAAACGTGTCTTTGTCCAACATGTATGTGGCGAGGCTGGGACAAAAGGTTAGAGGTCGATCAATTGTGTTGGTATTCATCGATAAACCAAGCATGCAAAGCAAGCTGTCTGTACACACAAACAAATGTCTCAGTATTACATAAAATACACGAACGAGGTTTAGCTTTCTACATGTGTTGCTGCTCATCTTTGCAATGCTTGTTTACAGATTTCTGTAGGTCATTACATTTCTGTGTCAAAACAGCACAATGTTTCTGTCAAATCCAAATGTTTCTATTTAGGCAAATGTCACACTAAACAATTAGGCTCATTTTACTCGTGTCATCAAGGCAACACACTCTTATTATGTTGTCAAACTGAGTGATAACACTCTACCAAGGTCCAAACACAGGTTTGTTTTTCGCTAATTAGGTTTGGCTTGTCACTTGCTTTCATTCATTTCACCATGTGAATCTATCTAAATATTAATGTGTAACTAACAAGACAGATAAGAAATTTCTGCTGTTTCTGCAGAATGTGTTGCAATACATTTTCTGATTAAATTAAAACAACTTGTTTTTTTGTTTGTTTGTTTTTTCCTGATCTGGTTAAAATCAGCAACTTATCTTCTAGATCAAAATGTATTCCATTGAAAAGAAATTGTAGGATGAAAATAGCTTAAATCATAAGCAACAAAAAGAAAATAGTAATTATTCTGTCAGCGTCTGACAAGAGAGACAACAAAAAGCTCTGATCATTAAAACAAGGCAATGGGATTCGACTTTGACTCAAGCAGATAATGTGTTATACTTTTTTCAACAAAAAACTAAAAAAAAACTTCTCCAATTTAGAATGTTCCAACTTTATGCTCTGATATTTTTACTTTTTTAATGGAAACCAAAAAGTACATTTGAACAATAATAATTTTTTTATATATACACAGGAGTCCCTAGATTATCGTGGGGGTTACGTTCCAGACACCACGATAGGTGAAAAACCACAAGTAGAAACATTATATTTATTTTAGTATTTATATATAAAGGTTTTATAAACCCTTCCCACACTCTTGCAATGTTCTACACTCTTAAACCTATGTCATTTTAACAATATATGTATAAGCACTGCACAGTACTGCAAAATCTTACTCATCAGCTCTGCAGACCAGCAGCTCAGTTCTGGTCAGGCTCGGTTGTGGTTTTGCAGACCTACCCTGCAGTGACGAAGCCCACCGTCCCATCCTGGTTGACGTGCGTGTGGATAATTGAGCTTCTGGAAGCTTCAAGATTACTGTATTTGTGGCTTTCCTGAGCTTAATAGATGTTACTTATGACTTTGCGTTGCAAAACTTTTCCTCTGCTTCAGCAGAAAGCAGCGGCTGGAAGCACTGTTGGCTTCTGGGTAGTGTAGTTCTTTTGACCTGTTACAGTGTAGGCTTATTGAAAGAAAACTACAAAATGGCAGCACCTGTCTGAAGTTTTTTTTCTCGTTAACTTTTTAATCTCGTACAGTCCAAATCACGTGAGTAATATTAAAGTTGACAGTCGTGTGTCGTGTACAATCTCACATTGAAAAACTGCGAAAGAGCGAGTCTGTGAAAGACGAACCGTGAAGTAGCGAGGGACTACTGTATATATTTTTACAACTAAGCATTATGAAAAAAATAAAATAAAAAAAACTTTCTTTTGAAGTGTGATAATTAGGAGCAAGGTCAAAAAGTCCACTGCATAAACACAGGATGTATGTTGAGATCAGAGTTTCCCCTACCATTATCCAAGGAGGGCACCCCGACCTGGCAACAGAACCGATCCTGCCAACTGTACCGACATCAACACCCCCCACCCCTACTAACAGTTGTGGAGCAGAGATTATTATAAGTGGCTTCGACCGAGCATTAGTAACGTAGAACTCCACTACCCACTAAAAGGCCAAGTCAAGATAAAGCTACATCTAATGATACAAGAGTCACTGAGAATCACTGGAGAAAAGTGAGCCTCTTACATTCTGATCAGCTGAGAAGAAAGGTCAAATTAACAAATATTTCTTTCAGAAAACTAAAAACCTTGGCTCATTATCCATCAACTTGACTGAAAACCACCAGTATGCCAGGTGATGTGATGTTGCTATGACGACTAAAGAAGTACAGAGGTGGCATAAATACAGTGACAAGGATATCGGTGACAGATTTCAGTGGGATGAAGACCTGAACAGACAATATCTCCACTGTTAGTGATAAAGTAAGAGGGAAGAAAACTGAGAGCCAAATATTGAGCGGAACAATGAACCCCTTATCAGCTTCATCTTTTCCAAATCTCTTGTACTGTTCCCATCACCCCATATCTCTGCCATTTCTGCTTGACCAAATATTTCCCTAAGGCTACTCTCCCGTATTAGAAAATATAATACTTCAGGATTTTTTTTTTATTATGTTATAGAGGCACAGTTTTCTTTAGAATGGAAGGGACTACTATTTCACCTCAAGCACCAAATAGTCCATCATTTCAAATCATTGCAGTCTTAGTCCCTCATGTTAAATCAATTTGTTTTTCTTCAAGATACACATTTCACTCACCATTTTTGGCTGTCTTCATAAATATGAATTAGTTACTAAGTCAGTAACGATTAAAAAAACACTTTTTTTGTAATTTAGTTTTTATAAAAAATGAGTGCAAAAAATTTCAACCACATGCATATTCTCACATACTTTAACACATTTGCGCTCAAGTCCAAAATAAACTTTTGCAAGATAGAACATTTGTTCAAATGAGCAACAATTTTCATTGTTAATGTTTTAACTCTAAATCAACATTATAGCTGTCTCTGTTTCTTTTCTGTAAAGTCAGACGTGCATGTGCGCTCTCCAGTTTCACTGCCACCTCCTGTTCCTTTGACTAATTCAGAGTGACTGGTCAGCTCTGTTACAGATGCAGATAAGCAAACTGAACACCTCGGATCACCCTGCAGCCCACATCGTCTTGCCATAAATTGCTCTGTCATTTGAATACAAACACTTGTTGAGGCACCATGAGAAAAAAAAATAAGAATGTCAAACAGCTGGTTCACAAATTGCTGTGTACCTTCATTTCTCTGCAGCTGTTTCACACCCTGCATCTGCTAACTTTTCCATTATGGTCCCTTGCAGCTGCTCTTTTCAGTCCACATTATGTCTTATAATCTTTGGTAGTTTTTCTTTTCATCTTTTCCTCTTGCTTCACTTGGTCTAACACAAGATCATTTCAGTAGTAAAGGAGAAAAATGAAGAAGATGACAGTTCCTCTGGTACAAGTGTACTTTAGAAGCTGTAGTACAGTCCTCTAAATATCAATTTTTGAATGTATTCAAAGTAGGGGTGCAGGAAAAAAATCGATTTTTTAAAGAATCGAGATTCTTAGTCCTGGAGATTCAGAATCGATTCTATAAGCCCCAAAATCGATTTTTTTTAATCAATATCTGAATATGAATCAAT
>JARVGV010000630.1:23772725-23783311 GCA_031762435.1 Hypsolebias longignatus | reverse complement strand
AACATATGACAGGGCGCCAAGGGAGGAGGTGTGGTATTGCATGAGGAAATTTGGAGTGGCAGAGAAGTATGTTAGACTGGTACAGGACATGTATGAGGACAGCGGGATAGTGGTGAGATGTGATGTAGGAGTGACGGATAGCTGCAGGGTGGAGGTTGGATTGCATCAAGGATTGGCTCTGAGCCCCTTCTTGTTTGCTCTGATGATGGACCGACTAACAGGTGAGGTCAAGCAGGAATCCCCATGGACTATGACGTTTGCAGATGGCATTGTGATCTTTGATGTTAACAGAGAACAGGTGGAAGATAACTTGGGAGAGGTGGTGGTATGCACTTGAAAGAAGAAGTGTGGTGATTAGATGAGTCTGGTTCTGAGTGGTCTGTTCAGGTCTTCAAAGCATGCATAGAACTTGATGAGGACATCAGGTAGTGTTGAGTCTCTAGGGCATTGTGCATCTTTGCCTTTACAATCTGTTATACACTTAATGCCCCCCCCCCCCACATGCTCCGTGATTCTTGTGTGGTGAATTGACCCTGGATCCTCTGTGCATATGTGGCTTTGGCCCTTTAATACCAGCAACCAGCTCTTTCCTTGTCCTTCTCAGCTCCTGTGAGTTTTCAGACCTGGAGGTAGTGTCCCTGGCTTCCAGCAGGGTGCGTGCCTCTGCATTCAGCCAAGGCTTCTTGTTCAGGTTGCTCTTAACATATCTGATGGTGGTGACAACATCAGCAGATTTGTCAATGTATCCTGGACTGAGGATGTGTATTCCACCAGGTCTAGCTCCTTCTAATTTTCAGCAGCTTCTCTTACGAACTGCCAGTCTGAGCATGCAAAACAGTCTTTCAATATGGAGTCACTATTCTTCATCCAACTTTAAACTTCTTTTTTTAATCGATCTGGAGCGTCTCAACAGGTGGAGGTAAGCAGGGGCCAGGAGGACGGAGATATGGTCAGAGAGTTCTAGGTGGGGGCAGGGTGCAGCTTAGTATGCATCTCGTACATTTGTGTAAACATGGTCCAGTGTGTTGTTTCCTTGTGTTGGTATGGCAATATGCTGATAAAATAATGGCAGGCATTCAAGTCTGTCATCCAGCTGGAATGCATGTTGCTGTTAAGCCACGATCATGTGAGGCAAAGCACCGCACATTTCCTCATCTCCTCTGAGGCAACAACTCTCAGACGAAGCAAATCCATCTTCTTGCCCAAAAAGCAGACGTTTGACAGAAAGAGAGAGGGTATCGGTAGTTTGCCAGCCTTAGCGTTAGCTTTTAGCCTTACTAGCACCCCTGCCCGCAACCTCGCTGCTTCAGCCGTTAGTAGCGCGTCCTCTTCCCCTTTTAAATGCCTCTGCTGAAGCTTCCAGGTAGATGACTTTAGGATCTGTATTATACCATGCATAGATTTGAGATTGTTGCTGATCGTTAATGTATTCCATGATAAATCCGCTCTCATTTTCATCAGTTTGGTTCGGCTATAATTCACACGCACAAAGCATGCAGAGTCAGGTTCGGAATAAATTTAAACTCCTAAGAAATGGGATCGCACCGGGAGCCTGTGAAGTTGTGGCTCCCGGTCCGCAGCCATCTTGGCATCCCTCGGCTGTAGTAAGACAGAGTACATGTGTGTGAATGAGAGGGAGGCTGGTGGAACAGTGAAGCTACAAGGAGCAGATGTCACAAAGGTGCAGGACTTAAAGTATTTGGTGTCCACTGTTCAGGAAAATGGGGAGTGTGGTAAAGATGTGAAAAAGAGAGTCCAGGCAGGATGGAGTGGATGGAGAAGAGTTTCAGGAGTGATTTGTGACAAAAGGATGTCAGTACAGGTCAAAGGAAAAGATTACAAGGCAATGGTGATACCAGCTATGTTGTATGGTCTGGAGAGGCACTGACAAAAAGACAAAGAGAAAGAACTGGGAGTGGCAGAAATGAAGATGCTGAGGTTCTCCTTAGGAGTGACAAGGATGGATAAGATTAGGAATGAGCTCATCAGAGGTACAGCACATGTTGAACAACTGGGAAATAAAGTTAGGGAGGCCAGACTGAGATGGTTTGGACATGTCCAGAGGAGGGACCGTGGGTATACTGTATTGGTAGAAGGACGTTAGAAATGCAGCTGCCAGGAAAAAGACAAAGAGGAAGGCCAAAGAGGAGATATATGGATGCAGCTAGAGAGGACATGAAAGTAGTTGCAGTGAGGACAGAGGATGCAGAGGACAGAGTGAGGTGGAGGACGATGACTCGCTGTGGCGACCCCTGAAGAGGGAAGAGCTGAAAGAAGAAGAAGAAGAAGAAGAGGTGTCTACAATCTTGTAATCAGTCAGTGGGCCTACATATAGGGCTGCAGGTAGTCACTTTGCTGTTTGGTGACATGGTGTGTACCACACTCAACATAGATCAGAGGAAGTGAAGGAAAGAGTTATTTCATGAGATTAGAAAGAATATTATAGACAAGCATGTTAAAGGTAGAGGTTACAAGACCGTCTCCGAGCAGTTTGATGTTTCTGTGACTACAGTTGCACATATTATTCAGAAATTTAAGATCCATGGGACTGTAGCCAGCCTCCCTGGATGTAGCCACAGGAGGAAAATTGATGACAAATCACAGAGATGGATTATATGAATGATTACTGTATATGGTAACAAAAGAGCCCGGAAAAATGTCTGAAGAGATTAAAGGTGAACTTCAAGCTCAAGGAACATCAGCGTCAGCTCGCACCATCCTTTGTTGTATGAGCCAAAGTGGACTTAATGGGAGACAACCAAGGAGGACACCATTGTTGAAAACAAATCATAAAAAGCCAGAGTGGTATTTGCCAAACTACATGTTGACAAGCCACAAAGCTTCTGGGGGAATGTCCTATGGACAGATGAGACAAAAATGGAACTTTTTGGCAAGGCACATGAGCTCTATGTTCACAGATGGAAAAATTAAGCACATCAAGAAAAGATCACTGTCCCTATGTGAAACATGGTGGAGGCTCTGTTATGTTATGGGGCTGCTTTGCTGCATCTGGCGCAGGGTGTCTTGAATCTGTGCAGGGTACAATAACATATCAAGACTATCCAGGGATTCTAGAGAGCAAGGTGCTGCCCAGTGTCAGAAAGCTTGGTTTCATTCACAGGTCATGGGTCTTGCAACAGGATAATGACCTAAAACACCCAAGAATGGCTAAGAGGAAAACATTGGACTATTCTGAAGTGGCCTTCTACGAGCCCTGACCTATGAGCATCTTTGAAAGGAGCTGAAACATGCCGTCTGGAAAAGGCACCCTTCAAACCTGAGACAACTGGAGCAGTTTGCTCATGGCCAAAATGCCTGCTGAGGTACAGGAGTCTCATTGACAGTTGCAGGAATTGGTTGATTGCAGTGATTGCCTCAAATGGTTGTGCAACAAAATATTACGTTAAGGGTACTATCATTTCCGTCAAGACCCGTTTCATGAGTTTTTTTTTTTTTTTATATATATATATAATTCCGTTGAAGCATGGTTGAAAAGCAATGTCTGAATTTCATTTGTTCATTTTCATAGATTTTTTTGTTTATTGTTACTTTTTGTTACTTTTATTGTTACTGTTGTCAGATTCAAGTTATTTCTGTGACCAATGTGGATTTTTCATTGACCGAGAGATATCAACCTTTTTGTCCACATGTGTAGGTACACTGAAGATTCTTATACACTTACAACTGCAGTATGTGAATGTAATGTACTTTAGAAGGAAAGTGCATAACAGAGGAGTGTAAATAAATTGTATACAACTTTTTTTGAGATATGTTTCCCAGGCAAAACTAAAGAAATTACGGTATGTTGTTTATCACCAGATTCAAGCATGTCAAAAAAAAATTAAATTAAATATATTAGTGTGTGTGGCTTCTTGCCCATGAGTTTGTTCAAACGTTTTCCACAGTTTGGATTCTCATGAGTTAGTTTAAATTCCCCTTACTGGTAAACATTCGGTCACACAAATCTGTCCTGTGTGGATTCTCAGGTGGTTTTTTAAATTACACTTTTCAGTAAACTTTTTTTCACACAGATCACAAGAAAAGGGCTTCTGTCCTGTGTGAATTTTCACATGTCTGTTTAAATGGCCCTTGTAGGTAAACCTTTTTTCACATAGATCACAAGAAAAGGGCTTCTGCCCTGTGTGGATTTTCATGTGTGTATTTAAAGTTTCCTTTTGAATAAACCTTCGTTCACATAGATCACAAGAAAAGGGCTTCTGTCCTGTGTGGATTCTCAGGTGTTTTTTTAAATTACACTTTTCAGTAAACCTTTTTTCACACAGATCACAAGAAAATGGTTTCTGTCCTGTGTGAATTTTCATGTGTCTGTTTAAATGGCCCTTGTTGATAAACCTTTTTTCACAAAGGTCACAAGAAAACGGCTTCTGTCCTGTATGGATTTTCATGTGAGCATTTAAAGTTTCCTTTAGAATAAACCGTCGTTCACACACATGACAAGAAAATGGCTTCTGTCCTGTGTGGATTTTCATGTGTTTATTTAAATCTCCCTTTGTGCTAAACCTTTTTTCACACAGATCACAAGAAAAGGGTTTCTGTCCTGTATGGATCATCATGTGTCTGTTTAAATGGCCCTTGTTGGTAAACCTTTGTTCACACAGATCACAAAAAAATGGCTTCTGTCCTGTGTGGCTCATCATGTGTCTGTTTAAAGTTCCTTTTTGAATAAACCTTTGTTCACACAGATCACAAGAAAATGGCTTCTGTCCTGCGTGGATCATCATGTGTTTCTTTAAACTGTCCTTTTCGGTAAACTTTTGACTACACTGATCACAACAAAATGGCTTCTGTCCTGTGTGGATTTTCATGTGTTTGTTTAAATCTCCCTTTTCGCTAAAACTTTTTTCACACAGATCACAAGAAAAGGGTTTCTGTCCTGTGTGAAATTTCATATGTCTGTTTAAAACACCCTTTTCGCTAAACCGTTTTTCACACAAATCACAAGAAAAGGGTTTCTGTCCTGTGTGGATTTTCATGTGTCTGTTTAAACATCTGTTAAGACTGAACCGTCGCCCACAAACATCACAACAAAATTGCTTATGTCCTGTGTGGAGTTTCTTGTGTTTGTTTAACTCTCCCTTTTCGATAAACCTTTTTTCACACAGATCACAAGAAAAGGGTTTATGTCCTGTGTGGATTTTCACGTGTCTGTTTAAATATTTGTTAAGACTGAACCGTCGCCCACAAACATCACAACAAACTGGCTTCTGTCCATTTTTGTTGTGGACCCTGCTGGGTGAAGACTCCCGGGCTTCATCAGTGCGTTCACTATTTAACCCAAAGTCTGATAAAAGCTTCAGCTGAGACTCAGGATTGTTCACATCATTATCCTCGTCATCATCTTCACTGACTTCAGTTTCTGAAAAATCAGAATCTCTATAAGCATTTAAATTTGGATATATTTTATATTTTGCTCCTTCACCAGTTGTTGATTCTATGTGGTCACCTGAGCTGCTGGTTGGAAGATCACCATCTTCAACTTGGTGTTGATGACGCTGTGAGAACAGAGGTTTCTCTTCATCATCCTCACTCTTAAAATGAACTGCAGTTAATGAAAAGCTGGTGACATCTGTCTCCTCCTTCATACTGAGCTGCGCTGCTCCCAAAATGGTCCATGGTTCCTCCTCTTCCTCTTTTATGTGGAGGCAATTTGCATCCTGCTGGTCCACATCGGGCCACTGTTCTTCAGGAGCTTCTTCTTTAATCAGCATTGACTTCTGAACATCTGCAGGAACCACTGGAACACATGTAAAATACAGTAAGGAGAACTGTACCTTCATATTCACACATACCGGTACTTTTTATCTCAGATTATCCAAGATGGCCGTACTTTCGGGAGCCTCATCTTTACGGGCTCCCAGTGCGATGTAGGTTTTTAGGAGTTTTAAAATAAACTCTGAGCCTGACTCCGCATGATTTATGCATGTGAATTCTATCCAAACTAAACTGATGACAATAAGAAAGGATTTGCCATGAAATATAGCAGAGATCAGCAACGAACTCACATCTATGCTTGGCAGAATGCAGATCTTAAAGTCATCTATGTGGAATCTGTAGCAGAGGTGCACCAACGGGCAGAGGAGGAAGTGCTGCTCCTGGCTTAATAAGTGAGGGTGCCAGGCTGGAATTCTGGTGAAGCTATGTGTTAACGGTAAAGCTGGCAGACTCCTGATACTCTCTTTCTGTAGAACGTCCGCTTGTCCGCTAGGCAGGAGGATGAGGAGCATTAAGTGTAGAACCACTAGACTGAGGGACAGCTTCTACCCTGAGGCTGTTAGACTCATGAATATATAACCAGAATAATCACTGTGAAAAAAATTACATCATGTTGCTGCTGATCTGTTTCATGTTGATGTGTTCATGGGTTCTCATCTGCTCACACAGTCTCATGTTCGTGCTGCATTTTGGCGTAATGTCTTTATGCTACTAGTACTTTGTGTATAATTAGTGAACATTTTTCTTAGTTCGTATCTTAGATCTTATTACTGTTTTTCTTTTATATTTTATTGTTAAATGTAACTGGGACCCTGTGTACATAATTTCGTTCCAGCACATGTATCACATGGGGTGCGAATGACAAACAAATAACATTGGATCCTTGAATCCTTGAATAAACAGCGACATGCCGGACTCAGCCTTCCAGCTGGATGACACACTCTTTTTTTAGGGCGGACCGCTGCAGTGAGGTAATAGGGAAGTTGGGTCTTTCCCCAGAAAATTTTAAATAAAAGACATGCCATTTCCGGCATTTTGGTGTAGTTTAACAAGTTGTTAAACATCTGTAAACATTTGATTTAATTGATTAAAAACAGGTCTCGTAAATGGGTTCTCGTGGCTCAATAAGACTACCTGGATAAATAAAGTGTAAATGAAAAAAAAAAAAAGTTATTTTTCAAGGGTTTTAGCTCAACAGCCCAGTTTAAAGTTTTGTGTGTGTTTAGCACAAGTACAGTAAACACGGCAGATATTCAACCTTTATTTAGGCAGGTTAATCCCATTGAGCCTCGAGGACTCATTTACAAGAGAGACCTGGTTTCAACAAAGAATGATGACAACAGCAACAACAATAGACAATCATAAGAGAGGCATACAGATTTTTTTTTAAAGTTTTTAAACGTTAAAAAATATGTCAAAGTAGCCAAACAGCTAGATTGTAAGGCAAATGTAGAAAACTAAAAACAGGAACATGTCTGCATTGATTCTTGCCAGGAGTCCAACAGATTCTTAAATTCATTTAGAGAGGTCAAGGTCGAGAGCTTCAGATCTTTTTGTAAGATATTCCAGGAGCGGAGTAGGAGAAGGACCTTTTGCAAAGTTCAGTGCTCACTGAGGGAAAACTGCAGGTAATCATGTCGTGAGAGCACACGCTGAAGGTGCATTCACGCAGAGACATGTAGCAGGAGTTGTATGAAGGCAACAGACCAAGAAGTGATTTAAAGATTAAAATGTACCAGTGGAATTCATTCAGCTTCTGTCTGTCGTTCTCTTTGTTCTAACTTTTTGTGTGTTCCTTTTTAATTTCAGGCAACAAGTGACAGAGGTCATCTTTGTCTTAAAAGCTATAAGCACTTTGATGGACTCACTTAAGAAGACCCATCCAGAAAATGGTGAGCAATGGAAAAAAAATCCTTTAATTTAATCAATTCTGAATTAAAGAGAGACATGATTGTTATTGAAACATACTGGTCATAAAATTAGAATATCATGAAAAAGTTAATTTATTGCAGTAATTCCATTCAAAAAGTGAAACTCGTATATTATATTTATTCATTAAACATAGACTGATATACTTCAAATGTTTATTTAAGTTTAATGTTGATTATTATAACTGACAACTAATGAAAACCCCAAATTCAGTATCTCAGAAAATTAGAATATTGTAAAAAGGTTCAATATTGAAGACACCAGGTGACACAGTCTCATCAGCTAATTAACTCAAAACAACTGCAAAGGCCTTTAAATGGTCTCATTCTGGTTCTGTAGGCTACACAATTATGGGGAAGACTGCTGACTTAGCAGTTGTCCAAAAGACGACCTTTGACACCTTGCACAAGGAGGGAAAGACACAAAAGAACATTGTTAAATAGTCTGGTTGTCCACAGAGCTCTGTGTCCAAGCACATTAATAGAGGTGAAGGGAAGGAAACGATGTGGTAGAAAAAAGTGTAAAAGCAACAGGGATAACCGCACCCTGGAGAGGATGGTGAAACAAAACCCATTCCAAAATGTGGGGGAGATTCACAAAGAGTGGACTGCAGCTGGTGCCAGTGCTTCAAGAACAACCACGCACAGACATATGCAAGACATGGGTTTCAGCTGTGGCATTTCTTGTATCAAGCCACTCTTGAACAAGAGAGAGCGTCATAAGCGTCTCGCCTGGGACTGCTGCTGAGTGGTCCAAAGTTATGTTCTCTGATGAAAGTAAATTGTGCATTTCCTTTGGAACTCAAGGTCCAAGAGTCTGGAGGAAGAAGAGAGGCACAGAATCTATGTTGCTTGAGGTCCAGCGTCAAGTGTTCAGTCAGTGATGGTTTGGGGCCGGCCATGTCATCTGCTGGTGTTGGTCCACTGTGTTTTCTAAGGTCCAAGGTCAACGCAGTCGTCTACCAGGAAGTTTTAGAGCATTTCCTGCTTCCTGCTGTTGACCAATTTTATAGAGATGCAGATTTCATTTTCCAACAGGACTTGGCACCTGCACATAGTGCCAAAGCTACCAGTACCTGGTTTAAGGACCATGGTATCCCTGTTCTTAATTGTCCAGCAAACTCACCTGACCTTAACCCCATTGAAAATCTATGGAGTATTGTGAAGAGGAAGATGTGATACACCAGACCCAACAACCCAGAAGAGGTGAAGATCACTATCAGAGCAACCTGGGCTCTCAAAACACCTGAGCAGTTCCACAGACTGATTGATTCCATGCCACGCCGCATTGCTGCAGTAATCCAGACAAAAGGAGCAACAACTAAGTATCAATGCTGTACATGCTCATACTTTTCATGTTCATACTTTTCAGTTGGCCAACATTTCTAAAAATCATTTTTATTGGTCTTAAATAATATTCTAATTAACTGAGATACAGAATTTGGAGTTTTCATTAGCTGTCAGTTATAATCATCAACATTAAAATAAATATTCAGTCTGTGCGTAATGAATGAATATAATACTGTATACAAGTTTGAGGGGCGCTGTGGAGCGTTAATGGCTTAAGTCGTGCGTCGCGTCGGCTCCTCCAGAACATGTGTTAAATATATTCTCTTGCACCTCCTAATATCCTTTCTTTGGAGTAAACTGGACTTTTATTGAAGGAACACGCATACCCAATTCCCAGAGAGTGACTACCGGAGTCTAAACATGGGGAAACACGACAGAACGGCTCGCGGCGGAGCTGGTCTCGAGGCTCCGGTGGGGCCTGATGCTAGCAATAGCACGCTGCTAGCTAAGATTCAGGAAATGATCGACAACTTACGCACTGAACTCATCAGCAGGTTTGAGACTGATTTTGGCTATGATTAAGAAGGAGATTGCGGCTGTTATGATGGAGTTTGGGGCTAAAATGGCCTCGGCTGAAGCTAATATCTCCGACTTGGAGCGGGCAGCTAACGAGCATGACGAGAAGCTAATCACCATGGAGACCCTTATCACCTCGCTAAATACAACAGTGAACACGTTGTCAAAAAAATGTGAGGACTTGGAGGGGCGTTCCAGAATAAATAATATTCGCCTCGTGGGTGTTCCGGAGGGTTCCGAGAGCCAGCACCCTACGAAATTTGTGTCGATGCTGCTTCGGGATCCGCTCGGCCTGGAGGCCGAACCCGCTGTCGACCAAGCCCAGCGCGTCATGCGGACCAAGACAGCGGAGGGGGGGGCCTACCACGCCCACTCATGGTTCGAATTGCCCAGCATCAGGAGCGAAATGAGATTTTGTGAAGGGCTCGGGAGTCGTACCCTTTAATCTTTAAAGGGAAACGTGTTTTCATCTTCCCGGACTACCCGCCCGCGGTAGCTAAAAGGCGCTCGACATTCATGGCGGTGAAGAAAGAGCTGCACTCCTGCCCTGGAGTCAAATTTGGTCTTCTCTATCCTGCTATACTGCAAATTGCACTCCCAGATGGCCAGGTTCACAAATTCGTGGATCCAGTTTTGGCTGCAGACTTCGTCAAAAAGAACCTTAAAAATGTGGTCGACCCAGCCTTGTTGTAGCTCCGGAGGTATAGCTATGGGGTGATTATCCTATTACATTGTGACTCTGGAGGTCTCTGGGCTCATTACCGAAGACAACATGATAGTCTATGTTATTGTTTACACTATTCTGGACGTTGCAATTAGGGTCTAAAGTGCTCTGGTTCTGTAGTGGTGCCTTTGTGAGTTATACATGCACAATTTGAACACTTTTTTTCTCTCCTTTTTACTTTCATAAATAAACAGTTAATTTGTTATTTCTAACTTATGTTTTTGATATTAATCCAGCGGGCTTTTATGGGTCTGCTTGTACAGGCAGTCCCCGACCTACGACTCCATCGACCTACAGCGCTCCGTACTTACGACTCCGCCCCTAGTGACGTCATT
>JARVGV010000630.1:23716944-23731525 GCA_031762435.1 Hypsolebias longignatus | reverse complement strand
CAAGCATGAAGGCAACAGTGGAAAGGAAAAACTCCCTCATGAGGAAGAAACCTTTAGCAGAACCAGGCTCAGGACTAGTTGCCATCTGCTTCGACCTGCTGGGTTTGAGAAGAACAGATACACAATGGCAGGTCGAGAATCACGTTGAGATTAAAAAAAAAACCTATTCGATTTTACCAATTCATTTAAGGAAATGAGATCAGTTAGTCCTCCAGTAGTCTAAGCCTACAGCAGCATAACAAGCCAACACTAATTATAGGATTTATCAAAAAGCAAAGTCTGCAGTCCATAAACAGTTACAGTTATAAAAAAGGTTCTTCATCCAGTATCTACTACAGAACAGCTACTAACAGTAACATCATCTCATTCAACAGAAAACATACAAACCTATTATACGCAGTTGACTGTCGGGAAAGAAAACTGCATCTGGGACTGGGCTTCCTCCAGAGTGTTCAAGATCTTTTCCAGAAACCTCCTCCATGTCTTCTTCCTCTGGCTCCAGGAGCTGTTTGATCTGCTGCCTCGACATCTCTGTTAGCTTCGCTATTTATCTTCAACATTTACTGAGCGGTCACAGCTGAATATGACTTTAAACTCATTTGACCATCAGTAGAAAGGGTTCGGCTCACAAACACTTTAGCTCGTCGCTACAGATAAGAGGCGCCTCATCAAGTTCCGCTGCAACAGAAATGACTTCCGCTAAGGGCTGAATTTCAAAATAAGAGCACGCAAATCACGCAGGAAGCGCAAATGCATTTTCCTATTTTGTTTCATCAATCTATGTGGGCAGGAAAAAAATACAAACGGCATGATTCACAACAAGGAGGTCTGAAGCCTGCCAGAATTTGATCTGTATGGCATGAGCAGACGTCAATAAATGTGAAAGCTTTGACTGTCGTTTTCTTTCATCTAATTGTTCTGCACTTGAACCATAAACACCACTTTATAATTATGATCTGAAACCAGTTGTAACTGGACCGTGTAAAGACAAGTATTAATAATAATCTTAATATTTACCCAACTTTACATCACTGTTAAAATATACTGTCTTATAATTAAAATAAATAAGAAAAAAAAAAAAACAGAAAGAAAATGGATGAGGTTTTGTACTATAAGATGATTGTCAGGAATTTGCCATCCACTGTGAACATGACCTCTGTCCATGGTACTGCAGACACTATTGAACCTTGCACTTAATTGGGGCCTGCCATTGCAATTGCATGGAAGCCACCTATTGTTCTACACCCAATAAGGGTTTCTTTATTTATTTCTTTATTTATTAAGAAATGAAATGCTCGTTACTACAGTAAGACAACCTACAACTAAAATGTGCTTCAGAATCTGTTACACAAGACTGAAGTAAACTTTATTCATCACGTGATCTGAATTTCTTACATTTAAAAAGTGATCTGCAAGGAGCAAACTGGTGTTCTGGTCAGAATTCAGTTTATAAATAACTACAATATACCACACTAACAGATCTTTTTCTGTTTTCTAAAATTGACAGTACCTTAGAAAACACTGGTGACTTGATATAATGTCATGTGATTAAATAAAATACACTGAACATTAAAAATGTAGACCTGAAAAAAGATGTTTAATTTCCAGTTTTTCCTGTTTTATTTAGAAGCTACCATTACAGTGTAGAAATGTGAATTTACCAAATGCACATAATGCACCATTAAACCTATAACTGTACTGGTATCAACATGCGGAACCATAAATAAATAAATAAATAAATAGATAAAACAGTGAAGAAGCACAACAAGCTTTTAATCAATCAGAAACGTAGATACATAACCAGATGTATTTACATGTTTTACCTCTTATGTGTATTTACAATGATGCCATGCACATAAACAAAAATTAACAACATTCATTTAAAAAGCAACTACAAAATAAAATAATGTATGACCTCACGGGCCGTTCACCTTCAGCTACTTGAAAATAAACTCCATCCTTTGGTCTCTCTTTGTAAAATGGGCAATTGTATTGTCAAACAGTTTGTCTTTAGATTTAAGCTCCAACAGAAGTTCTTTCTCTATGGACATCAGTGCCAAGGCCCCCAGTCGCTCCTGTCCAGCGGTGTTCCTGGCGTGCGTCTTGATGCGCTGCAGGGCAGAGAAAGACCGCTCCACGTATGAGGTGGAAACAGGGATGGTCAACACCAAACAGTTGAGGAGATAAAGCTGCTGCATGCTCTCAATCAGCTCCTTCTGTGTGAGGAACTGAAGCAGGTCTGCGGGGCTCTTCCCCTTAAAGTTTGACATGTTGTACATGACAGTGAGCTCAGTGTTGAGCCTGGGGAGATCAAAGAAAAGTCCGTAGTTTTCCCGAAGACTTTCAAACTCAGAGACAGGAAACTTTTTTTTGTGTGCTGCAAACTTCTTTGGGTCCAGGAGGGAAAGGAACAGGAGCCTTTCGTGGTCTTTGAACCTGCTCCTGAGTTGTGTGAGGACATTAACCATGATCTCACTGTGCAGCTGCTGGTATGTGGTGCGCACATCTCTCTGTGCCCTGCGCTTGCTGGGTGGCCCGACTGCACTCACAGTCTTCTCATAGACGGAGTCAAACTGACCCTTTTCAGATTCTGTGGTGGCACAAAAGTCACTGACGCTGGACAAACAAAACTGCATGCTAAAATCCGTGTTTTGCAGAACGCTGAACAGCACGTCCAAATACGCAAAAACAGAGTTGAACGTGGCAAGCAGGAAGCAAAACTCAAAGCTTGTCAGCAGCGTTATATACGCGTCTGCGCTACGAACTGCGTCTTCTTCAAAATCATCGTGATGGTCCACAACAAACTCAAAGAGCTCCAGGAGCTCCTCTCTCCGCTCATAAACAGTGCAGACTAGCCGTGAAGAAAAGTTCCACGGCGTTAGAGCCGTGCTCGATAGTTTTTGATGACATTTATCGTTCAGCAGTTTTGTGCGCTTTGGTGATTTGCTAAAAAAATCGGCCAGGCCACGTAGATGCGAGAAGAAGATCTTGCATTCTCTGATTTTAGCAGTTCCTTGTGATATGATGAGATTCAAAGAGTGGGCATAGCAGTGAATAAAAAGAGCTTGAGGAATTATGTCTTTAATTTTGGCTTGGACTAAGTTAAGACCAGAGGCCATGACTGCAGCACCATCATAACACTGAGCCACTACTTTCCCCGTGCATTCGCATTCATCTAAAAACTGTAGAATTTGTCCAGCCACTGCCTCTGCCTGCTTGTGTTCACTCATGTCCTCAAACTTAAAAAACCTCTCCTTCACACTGCTGTCAGAAACATAGCGCAGAACGTAAGACATCTGCGCAGCACTGGTGACGTCGGTCGTCTCGTCCACCATCACAGAAATGAAAGGCGCTTTCTTCAGTTCGTCCTTCATGGCCTCTGTCATGACATCTGCTACTGACTCTACCAGGTCATTTTGAATCTTACTTGAAGCTCCAGCGAACATGGCAGCAGTGTCCAGATGACAGCGGAGAGGGGTGTCGTATTCAGACAGAAAATCTAGCAGCTCCAAGTAATTCCCTTTGTTCTGAGAACCCTTGCTGCCGTCACGTCCTCTAAACGGAAGCTCTTGCTTACCCAGAAACACGACGACGTTGATAACGCGCTTCAGCATCTCCCTGTTCTGCTCGACTTTCCGGTTATGCGCCAAAATCTGGTTACGGCGCTGCTCATCCAGCTGAAGGTCGACTCTGGCGTCCCCGAAAGTTTTCAAGTTCACCGTAGCTTGCAGATGTGCCGCGGAGTTTTGGTGCCGCTGAGCCGACTTCGTCAGGTTAGTCAGGCTGACAAACCCAGCCCTAGCCCAGGTGGATGATTTGTCCGTAGTGAAGAGAAGGCAGGTCCAACAGTACAGCTTGTTTGTTTTCCGACAGCCTGTCATCCACGAGTACCGTTGATAATTCTCAGTTTTAAAATGCCTTACAACACCTTTAGATTTCTGTGTTAATTCTAGTGCTGGAGTTGGTCTTCCTTTTTGAATAATATTAATTCTTTCAACAAAAGACCGTCTTGAAAAAGGCGTTCCTATCAAGCTAGCCACATCGTTCTCATCAGCTATAGTTGAATTCACATTGAGCTGCTCTCCCCTCAGACCTGTCCACAGTTCCTCCTCTTCCTTTTTTATGTGGAGACGTTCTGGGTCCTGCTGGTCCACATCAGAACTCTGTTCTTCAGAAGCTTCTTCTTTAATCAGCACTGACTTCTGAACATCTGCAGGAACCACTGAAACACATTCACAGTACAGTATGGAGGACTGCAGCTTTAGAGTCACACATAACTTGTTTTACAAAGGGTTTCTGAAGAAATCAGCTGATTTAAGTGAACGCTTTTTAATGTCTACTTAATGCAAATGTTTTAGACATCTGTATGGCTATTGACAGTAAATGCATCAGCTGTTGTTTTAAATGGCGTTTCCTATGACATTGACAGTGAGTTCATGAACTAATACGTATTTATTTTACTTTGATTTACAGAAGAAGAGGTCATGTGCCTTACCTCCTAGCTTTTTTTTTTCTTTCTTATTTGTAACTTATAAAATCGAGCATTGTGAAAATTAGAACGTGGATCAGAACTAAGCTGAGTTGATTTGGAGTACAACACATTTAATGTGTGATGAACGTCTCACTTCTCAGTTTAGTGAATATCTCTGTTGTTAACTCATTTTTTTAACTGAACACAAAGCTGCTGTGTCATCATCGTGCACAATCATTAATTTAGTCATGCACAGAAGCGCTCAAATTATCGCACATTGTTTTTTTTTTAATTATTACTATTGATCATACATTGTACACAGGGCAAAATTATCGAACAAATACGATAATTATCGTAAGTCTAGCAATGCTGAACTCACCTCCCGCAGATTGGACGTAACACCCACTTTTAATTTGGTGGTCACTACTTTAAAATACAGTAATTGTGTGGCGTTTAAGGCTTTCAGTTATGGAGTGTTTTACAGTACAGCAAAATTAGAAAATATTCAAATGGTTTGTGAAAAAACTCTCTAAAATCATGTTTCAGGTTGTGACCTTTCATCTGTTAGCATAAGCTTAACTATAAACAGAGTTACACATGGTCATTTAAGGAAGCTAAACCCATTAGCTACTAGAAAACGACTACTAAATTGTAACATAATCACATAAAGAATAAAAAGATACAAACCTATTATATGCAGTTGATTGCTGGGACTGAAAACTGCATCTAAGATTTGGCTTCCTCCAATTTTCTCCTGTTCAAGAGCATCTCTACTGTTATAAACCTCAGACATTTCTTCTTCCTCTGCATCCAGGTGCTGCTGTCTCCACATCTGTTAGCTTCGTTCATCACTATTTACCTTCAACATTAACCGAGTAGTTACAGCTGAATAAAACTTTAAATAAAGCTCATCTGACCTGCAGCAGAGTGGGAAGGCTTTAGCTCATCGCTACAAAAGAGATAACCCTCGCTGCAGCATGCAGAAAGGGGCGGGGACTGACCACTGTCAGTCGCGTGTGCGCCATTTTCATAATCAGTTGTGTACATACCTTAACCCTAACCGTCAGCGTAACCCTTACCTTAACCTTAACCGTAACCCTAAGCCTAACCGTAAGCCCCACCCTAACCTTAACCGTAGTGACGGAGTAGCATTTCCAAATAAGGTGCGAAGGAGTCCGTCTCCGCCCCTTTCTGCATGCTGCAGCAAGGTAAGCTGATCAACTTCCGCTGCAAGGGAATCACTTCCGCTAGAGGCTGACCTTCAAAATAAGAGCTCACAAGGCATGCAGGAGGTGCATATGCCGATTAATGTTTGCCCCATTTTACTGTTTTGTTTTCTCCATGCGATGAAAGAAAAACGACATGATTCCTAAAGACAATGAGGTCTGTCGGAACATGCTTGCATTGACTGCGAGTCAAATGAGACATAATGTTTCATCTAAATGTTCTGTATTTTACATCATTATTACAACCTGAAACCAGTTGTAACTGGACCATGCAAAGACCAGAAAAGAAAACTATTAATATTCACCCAAAACAACCTTCCTAAAAAAATTTAATTAAAAAAAATAAATAAATAAATTAAAACAGATTTAAAAAAAATTATGTTTAAAAAAATAATAAACAGTGTACAAAGGCTATGGCAGATGAGTTACCTAAACTTAAGAAATCATATTTAAAAGTCACAATTTCAGGGAAACTAATTTACTGCTGATTGCTTCATATACAGTATTTACCACTAAAATAAGTATTGAATTTGGACTTTAAATTAGCATTGCCTAATGGCAGCTGCCTGTAACTTAATAGAAGGGTATGAAAGAACAAATATTAAGATTACCCATCAGCACTCCCAATTCACGGAGGGGAACCAACCAATCAGACCCCTTCCACCCCCCTGGCTAAGCTGGATAAAAAGTTATTGACAGAATCTGTGACAATAGGCAGCCCTGGCGGAGTCTGACACAGAAGACGTCATAAAGATGTCTGACTTACTGCAAACCAAACTCTTGCACTGTTTGTATAGGGACTGAATGGCTGGTAGATACAGACCCCCAACCATATTCATGGAGCACTCCCCACAGTGTACCTTGGGGAGCACAATCATAAAACACACGTAGACTGGTTGGGCAAACTCCGATGCCTCCTTGAGGACCTTAGTACAGTAAGAGTTGATCCAATGTTCCACAGCTGGGAAAGAACATGCATTGTTCCTCCTGAATCTGAAGTTTGACCATTGACGAGACTCTCTTCTCCATCAATAGACCTTAGGGAAGGCTGTTTAAAGATACATCAGACTAAATCTTTCCTGTTTGTTGTGGTGGCTTTAGTATAATGGAAATGATGGTTTAAACTAAAGAAGTTTATTCGAGATACAATCCCAAGAAAATGGCTACAGTCCTGTGTGAATTCTAATGTGTCTGTTTAAACTGCACTTTACAGTAAACCTTTGCTCACACAAATCACAACCAAATGGCTTCTGTCTTGTGTGGAATCTCATGTGTTTGTTTAGGCTTTTTACAGTAAACCTTTGATCACACAAATTATAACAGAATGGCTTCTGTCCTGTGTGGATTCTCATGTGTTTCTTTAGACTGCTCTTTACATTAAACATTTGGCCACAAAGTTCACAACAAATCAGTCTTTGTTTTGTGTGCACTCTCATGTGTTTGTTTAAACTACCTATTAGGCTAAACCTTTGTTCACACAAATCACAACAAAATATATTTTCTGATGTGTGGATTCTCATGTGTGTGTTTAAATGTCCCTGTTGGATACATTTTCATTCACATAGATCACAACAAAACTGTTTCTGCCCTGTGTGGATTCTCATGTTTGTGATTAAACGTCCTTTTCGGTTAAACCTTCGCCCACATTGATCACAAAAAAATGGCTTCTACCCCGTGTGGATCTTCATGTGTCTGTTGAATAATAATGCTAAACATTCTCCCACAAACATCAGCACAAAATGGCTTCTGTCCATTTTTTTTATGTTGACACTGTGTTCACACCTGACTTGGGAACCCTTCCGGAAGATGACTACCATTCTTTATCATTGTCTTCAGTTTTTGACCCAGCTGAGACACAGGATTGTTCACATCATCATTATTATCATTATTATCATCCTTCCTGACTTCAGTTTCTGATGAGTCAGAATTGTCTTCACAAGTATTTAGATCTGGATTTCTTGTAATTTCTGCTCCTCCACAGGATCCTCCCCCAGTTGCTGATTCTGTGTGGTCACCTGAGCTACTGCTTGGAAGATCACTGACTTCAAATTGGTGTTGATGAATCTGTGAGAACAGAGGTTTCTCTTCATCATCCTCACTCTTCAAAGGAACTACAGTGAATGAAAAGCTGGTGGCACCCATCTCCTCCTTCACACTGAGCTGCTCTCCCACCTCAGACTGGTCCACAGTTCCTTCTCTTCCTCTTTTATGTGGATGAGTTCTGGGTCCTGCTGGTCCACATCAGAACTCTGTTCTTCAGGAGCTTCTTCTTTAATCTGCACCAACTCCTCAACATCTGCAGAACCACTGAAACACATGTACAGTACAGTATGGAGAACTGTAGCTTTATATTCACACAGATTATTTGTTTTACTGCTCAGTTAATTTGTTTTGTTTTTAAACAAACCCGGTTCCAGAGCTCTTACGCATTTCCTTTTCCTACGTTGTAAGCTCTGAGTGCAACACAAAACTTAACTAAATGCTCTTAGCACCAACTGTTCCCACTAAAAAGCTTCAGTTCTAGACTAGAGCTGAGGCTACAGTTAGTTTTTAGTTGGCATTTGCGTTTTCAACAACTGATTATGGTCACTTGTCTGCTGATGTCAAAACTGACATGATCATGGTAGACCACCAAACTACCACTGTCCTATGTGACAAACAAGTGCCGATTTGAATTGTTAAAAGGGTTGTTTGAATGCTACAGGCAGCTCGGTTTGCACTTTTATGTTCCTTCTTCTAGTCATAAACATATAAATGCAGGTGATGCCATTTCTAGTGAGGAATTTAACAAAATTCACTTCAAAGTTTTATTCCTTCAAATAAAACAGATCACAAGTACCAGTATGAGACTTTTTGGACGAAATTTTCATAAGGATATTATGTTTTTATTAGCTACCTACATGTATTTTTAACAGATTAACATCTGTAAATTGTATGATATAGAACTGTCATGTAACCAAAATAGATACAGTCAAACCTGAGCTGTACGTCCGATAATCTAATTGTTAATCCTATCCATACTTGTTACTCCTAAGAAGAACCTCAACATCTTCATTTCTGCTACTTCCAGTTCTTTCTCCTGTCTTTATGTAAATCCCACTGTTTCCAGATCATATGAGATAGATGGTCTCATCACCATCTTGTAAAATTTTCAGTTGATCTTTGCTGCCACCCTTTGGTCACAAATCACTCCTGAAACGTTTTTCCATTCCACCTGAACTTTCTTTTTCACCTCTTTACCACACTCCTTATTTTCTTGGACAGTTGACCCTAAGTACTTGTAGTCCTGCACCTTTGTGGCAGAAGAAAACGTTAGAGAGGTGGAGTTATGCACTTGAGGTTCAGTTGTAGTTTGCAGTTTTGCTGGGCAAGTCATCCAGTGATGTAGCTTCACTAGTCAATCAACGGTTGCTGTCAGCTTGCAATAAAACTGGTCCCTCGGAGCAGCCCGCTTGAAACCACAAACAAGGTGGTCCCATAAACCAAGCAGAGTGGGGTGGATGCCGACAGTGGAGAGGCCCTTAACTGGTGCCATGTCGTGCAGTCGAGTTGAGGCAGTGGTAAAGTGCCAATAACGTTCCACCTCTTTTGTAATCTAGACATACAAAATACAGAACACAACTTTAAAATCAGTTAGTATGTTGAAAATATTTGACAGTTTTTATTAATTCAGAATGTAGTTACAACAAAGTTTCTCACATATCTACAATCTGTTGTTATGATTAACTTCACAATGTGTGTGTAAGTATACATGTATAAAATTGATTTTTCCTACTGTGCTGCTTCATGCCTACAAGTTATTTCAAATTACTTTCCCCCCTAATGTGGATTCTCATGTGTCTGTTTAAACTACCCATTCTTGTAAATCTTTGTTCACACAAATTACAACAAAATGGCTTCTCTCCTGTGTGAATTCTCATGTGTGTATTTAAATGGCCTTTTTGGGTAAATTTTTGTTTACACAGATCACAAGAAAAGGGCTTCTGTCCAGTGTGGATTCTCATGTGTTTGTTTAAATTGCTCTTTCCAGTAAACCTTTTTTCACATGGATCACAAGAAAAGGGCTTCTGTCCTGTGTGGATTCTTGTGTGTCTAATTAAACTACCCTTTCTGGTAAACCTTCTTTCGCACAGATCACAAGAAAATGGCTTCTGTCCTGTGTGGATTCTCATGTGTGCTTTTAAATGGCACTTTTGGGTAAACTTTTGTTTACAAAGTTCACAAGAAAAGGGCTTCTGTCCAGTGTGGATCCTCACGTGTTTGCTTAAATTGCTTTTTCGGGTAAACATTTTTTCACAAAGATCACAAGAAAAGGGCTTCTGTCCTGTGTGGATTATCATGTGTTTGTTTAAACTGCTCTTTTCACAAAACCTACGTTCACACACATCACAAGAAAATGGTTTCTCTCCAGTGTGCATTCTCATGTGTTTCTTTAAAATGCTGGTTTGAGAAAACCTTAGTTCACACCGATCACAAGAAAAGGGTTTCTGTCCTGTGTGGATTCTCGTGTGTTTCTTTAAACTGCTCTTTTCAGAAAACCTTCGTTCACACAGATCACAACAAAATGGCTTCTGTCCTGTGTGGATAATCATGTGTGTTTTTAAATTGCCCTTTCTGGTAAACCTTTGTTCACAAAGATCACAAGAAAATGGCTTCTGTCCATTTTTGTCCACAGCATTTCCATCTAACTCGGGGATACTGCTGGGAAAAGACTCCCAGTTTTTATCAGTGTCTTCAGTTTTTGACCTACAGTCTGATAACTGTTTCTCATGAGGGTCAGGATTATTCACATCATCATCCTCACTGACTTCAGTTTCTGATGAGTCAGAATTGCTTTCACAAGTATTTAGATCTGGATTTTTTGTAGTTTCTACTCTTCCACCAGTTGCTGATTGTATGTGGTCAGCTGAGCTACTGGTCAGAAGAGCTCTGACTTCATCTTGGTGTTGATGAAGCTGTGAGAATAGAGGTTTCTCTTCATCATCCTCACTCTTCAAAGGAACCACAGTGAATGAAAAGCTGGTGGCATCTGTCTCCTCCTTCACATTGAGTGGCTCTTCCCCCAGATTGGTCCACAGTTCCTTCTCTTCCTCTTTTATGTGGATGAGTTCTGGGTCCTGCTGGTCCACATCAGGCCTCTGTTCTTCAGGAGCTTCTTCTTTAATTTGCACCAACTCCTTAACATCTGCAGGAACCACTGAAACACATGTTCAGTACATTATGGAGGACTGTAACTTTATATTCACACAGATTATTTGTTTTACTGCTCAGTTTAATTAGTTGTTGTTTAAAAATGAATAAATAAAAATAAACGGTTCCAGAGCTCTTAGCACCAGCATTTTCCTTTTCCTACATTGTAAGCTCTGACTCCACCACAAAAAATTAAATGCTCTTAGCACCAACTGTTCTCACTAAAAAGCTTCAGTTCTAGACTAGGGCTGAGTCTACGGTTGTTGTTTTTTAGGAATTGAACCAAATTCACTTCAAAGTTTTATTCCTTTAAAAAAAAAAATAGAGCACATATATGAGACAAAAAAAATCAGTCTGAACTGTTTTTTGGACGAAATTTTCACAAGTATGATATATGTTCTTATTGGCTACAAATTCATTTTAAATTAATTAACGTCTGTAAACTGTATGATATAACCAAAATAGACACTAACAGTCAAAGTAAATGGAGAAAAAAAAAAGATTAATTAGGGATCCAAATTCATTGTTTTGCATCCTCCATAACAGGGCATCCAAGCAGAGTCATGTTTTGGCTCTCAAAAACCAAATTATCAGTATCAGATTGCCAAAAAAGGCATTTAGATAAAATATTAAGGTCAAGGTTCTTTAATGTCATTCGCATCGCATGTGGTACATGCGGTAGAATGAAACTGTGTACACTGGATCCCAGTTACATCCAACAAAAGTAAAAATGTTAAAGGAAAACAGTAAAAAGATCTAAGACACAAACTAAGAAACATGTTACTAAGAATATGCTAAACACTAATAGTGCAAAAACAACATGCCGAACAGCAGCACGAACATGAGTCTGTGTGAACAGATGAGTATGAATGAATATAGCAGCATGAAATAAATCAGCAGCATGATATCAGCAGCATGAGCCCGAACATGCTAGTGGAGCTAGAGCAAAATTTTCATCACTCAAACTGCATGAACAGCAGAATCCACCCAATAAAAATGTGGTGAAAGAATAATATTCTTGCTGCAACATACTAATAATAATGAGGAAAATACCCCTGCGGGCCAATGATGAATGCAGTACTTGGAGGGTCTTGTGCACACCGAGAACATACACCAGCGGACATGATGTCTTCCACAGTCACAGCAAAGAGATGATTATCAACACCTCTGTTGTACCTCAACGTACAAGCTGGTATATAAAAATATTACACAACTGATTAAATTGGCCTATTCTTATTATCTAATATTTTGACATGCTTTAAAAAATGACAAATACTTTGATGCAAATGAAAAATATATTAAATACCATGGCCCTTCAACCCCCACTTTATTCACATTTATTGTTTCCATCCATCCAACCCCGCCCCATCCCAGAGCTAGAAATGGGATACAGATGGTTCTTTGAAGGAAACGAGATTTTGACGATCCGTTCGCTTAGTGATGTCATCACGTACGGATTAGTCACGTGTTCAGGGCCGTACCTTTTAGAGAAGCGGATGTTGACTCCTGTGCAGTAAAATAGTATATAAATATTTAAATATGTCTATCAAAAGGGTTGTAAAATCTATTTCAGGTAGTAACCTCTCAAATTACTTTATCTGTTAGCAAGCTAAGTTATAAACACAGTTACACATGTCCTTTCTAGGAAGCAAGACTAAACTGTAACATAATCACATTCCACAGAAAGAATAAAAAGATACAAACCCATTATATGCATTTGATCGTTGGGACTGAAAACTGCATCTAAGATTTGGTTTCCTCCAGTTTTGTCCTGTTCAAGAGCATCTCTATTTCCAAAAACCTCCGACATGTCCTCCTCTGCATCCAGGTGCTGCTGGACCTGCTGTCTCCACATCTGTTAGCTTCCGTTCATCAACATTTACCGAGAAGTTACCAATGACTATAACTTCGGATTACACTGATTTGACCAGGAGTCGAGAGAAAGGGGCTTTAATTTTGTCATTACAGAACTGAAAGAACTGTATAAATTAAGCTAATCAGCTTTTGCTGCTAGGAAATCACTTCCGTTAGTGGCTGACCTTCAAAACAAGAGCTCACATGTGACTTCAGATCCATCTATCCAATTAAAGGATTAGTAGAGAGACAGCAAGGAGCTCAATGCTGGATTAGTATTTAATCTTAGAAAGGTGGTATAAAATGCTTGAATAATTGAAACTTGGAATTAATAAAATATTTTGTTTGTTTTTATAGAAGTTTTTTTTGTAAACTGCCCTGAAGATTTTTTTTTTTTTTTCATTAAACAAATTCCAGGATAATGAATAAATTCAGGTTTTGACATTTTAACTTTTTCACAAGACATAAAAAGTATATTTGATTTATATACCACAACATCCTACCATGCTGTTGTCATTTTGTTTTTGCTTTTTTGCCTCCCACAGACCAAAAACATACAAGTTAGGCTAACTGGTATACTCTAAATTGTCCTTAGAGTGAGAGTGTGAATGGTTGGTTGTTTCGATTGTCTCTATGTGTCCCTGTGATGGATTGCGACCTGTCCAGGGCGTACCCCGACTCTCACACAGTGGCTGGACATGAGCACCAGCAACCACCGCGATCTGAAAAAGAAGAAGCGGGTAAAGATAATGGATGGATAATAATGACAATAATAACTTTATTTAAGAAACCCTGTAAAATGAACACAGCTGCAACAAAGTGTTGCTATATGTAAAGTCAAGAACATTTAAAATGCATTAAAAGAAAAAAAAAACTGTTAAACCCACTAAAAACAATAACAACTGAAGTGCAGATCAAGTCTCAGGATGTGCAAAAACCAGGGAATAAAAATGCATTTTTAAGAGGTTTGTTATTCTAACATCCTTCTATACCGTCCCTCCTCTGGACATGTCCAAACCATCTCAGTCTGGTCTCTCTAACTTTATCTCCCAGTTGTTCAAACTGTGCTGTACCTCTGATGATCCCATTCCTAATCTTATCAATCCATGTCACTCCTAAGAAGAATCTCAACATATTTATTTCTGCCACTTCCAGTTCTTTCTCCTGTCTTTTTGTCAATGCCACTGTCTCCAGACCATATAACACACTGGTCTCACTGGCTTTCAAACATTTCTGCTGACCTTTGCTGCCACCTTTTGGTCACAAATCACTCCTGAAACTTAACTCCATCCACTCCATCCTGCCTATATTCTCTTTTTCACCTCTTTACCACACTCCTCATTTTCATGGACAGTTGAACCTAAGCACTTGAAGTCCTGCACCTTTGTGACCTCTGCTCCTTGTAGCTTCCTTGTTCCACTTGTCTCCCTCTCATTCACACACATACTCTGTCGTACTACAGCTGACTTTCATTCCTCTTCTTTCAAGTGCCTACCTCCACCTCTCTAAGTTTTTTCCACCTGTTCCCTGTTCTCACCACAGATCAAATGTCATTGGCAAACATCATTCCACAGAGTTCCTGCCTGACCACATCTGTTATGGCGCTTTGCCAATGAAGGGCCTACCCACTACCCATCCCCACTTTTTCAACACTTGCTCTTCTCAAGGACGGACGTCTCCTCTCGTTCTCCAGTTTGCTTTTGCTTTGTCTTGTCTGTGAAACTGTCCGAGAGCCTCTTTTCTACAAAATCTTCCGAATCATAACTGTGGACTTCAATTTGGTCAGTTGGTCCCTCAACACAACTGATAACATTTCTTCAAAAAGAAGACAGGCTGTAGG
>JARVGV010000630.1:23692337-23708076 GCA_031762435.1 Hypsolebias longignatus | reverse complement strand
CTGATTTCCGGCGGAAGTGGTTCCCATATTTCGCGCAAGGTATCATGGGGCCTAGGAATAAGGTGAAGAGAGCAGTTCAACGGTTCTAGTTATTTCTCCTGAGCTTGATGTTGGAAGACAATAAATCGAGACTCAAAATATTTTTTGTCTCTTTCTGCCGACTTTGACAATATAAATGTACATTTATATGTACATTTGTTTGTTAATATCTTATCATGTACCAGTACATACATGTACAAATGTACATTTCTATGTACATTTGTACATTTATATGTACATTTGTACATTTATATGTACATTTGTATATATGTATATCTGTACATGTAGGCTATAAAATCATTATTTCAGTTTGTAACTTCTCATAAGCCATTTCATTTGTTAGCAAGCTAAGACATAAACACAAAGTTACACTTTTTCTTCTATGAAGCTTCCAGAAAACTGCAACTAAACATAATCACATTCAACGCAAAAGAATAAAAAGATACAAACCTATTATATGCAGTTGATGGTTGGGACTGAAAGCGGCATCTAAGATTTGGCTTCCTCCAGTTGTTTCCTGTTCGAGAGCAGCGCTACTTCCAAAAACCTCCGACATTTCTTCTTCCTCGATCATCCAGGTGCTGCTGGACCTGCTGTCTCCACATCTGTTAGCTTCGTTCATCAACGTTTACTGAGCTGTTACGGCTGAATACAACTTTAAACTACTATGACCAGCAGCAGAGAACAAAAGTGTTTAGTGCATCGCTCCACAGGAATAAATCACAGCTAAACATGCACGTAGCGTACGTAAAAAAACAGAACAGCTTCCGCATTCGCTCACTGCAGTGACTCATTTCCGTTATCAGCTAGCCTTCAAAATAAGAGCTCAAACGGAACTATTCTTCAGCAAGCACTCGTGTGCGTTCACAGAGTACAGTATATTTCGGTGAATTCAGACCCATCCATCCATCCATCCATCCATTATCTCTTACCCGCTTCTTCCAATTTGGTTCACCGGGGTCACTGGTGCCCTTGTCCAGCCATCACTGTGTGACAGGCGGGATACACCCAGGACAGTCTCCAGTCCATCTCAGGGACACATAGAGACAAACGAGACAACACCCATTCACTCTCTCGCTCACACCTATGGACAATTTTAGATTTAACAATCAGCCTAACATGCATGTTTTTGGTCGGTGGGAGGAAAACAGAGTACCCAGAGAAAACCCACACATGCACAGAGAGAACATGCAAATTCCACCCAAAAAGGCCCCCGGACCAGGATTATTGAGCAACCTGATCACTGAGAGACAGCAAAATTCAGTTTTTGAAATTTAGTCTTTGTTGATCAGACATTTAAAAAACATAAGGGATTTTATTTATACCCCAACATCCTACTGAGCATGTCAGGATATTTTTTTGTATAAAGCACCTTGTTTTTAATTCACTCCTTTTCATTTATTTGTTTTAAACTTAATTTTTTAGTCATCTGATGTCCTTGACCATGTTATTTATTTTTTATTTTTGTTTTTGTCTTTTGGGGGGCATTTACATTTTAATGTACTTTTTTTTTTAAACATGTACTTTTTTCATTCAACCTTTATTTATGCAAGTTGTGTCATTGAGTCACACAGACTCATTTTCAAGAGAGACCAGACAAAACCACAGATAAGGTGCACACAACAATAAACAGCCATAAAATGCATATAAAATAAAAAGCAAATTAATATAGTGATATAAAACAAAATAAAATAAATATACATTATGAAACGAGGTAAAATACTAAAAACAGGATTGATTTTTTCATCGAACTTAATTGTTTTAAATCTCTTAGAAAGGTCAAAGTTGACAGATTCAGATCTTTTTGCAAGGTGTTCCAGGTTACAGGAGCAGAGTAAGAAAAGTATTTTGCCAAGTTCAGTTTGCACTGAGGGGATGCTGCAGTTACTGATGTCTTGAGAGTGCACGCTGTGGCCGTACTGACGACGTGACACGTAAGAGAGGAGCCTAATAACTGAAAGATCTTCCTCCCATTCTGCTTTTGGAAACTCTAGGAACAGCAAGTAAACCTGTAGTTTGAGAGCAAAGTGCTCTGTTAGGAAAATATGGAACACTAAGATCTGTAATATGAGATGGAGCTATGTTGTTGAGAGCTTTGTAGGTTAGAAGTAGGATTTTGAATTTTATTCTGGATTTGACAGGAAGCCACTGGAGAGAAGCTAAAACTGGACAGATATGATCTCTCCCACTAACTCCAGTTAAGACTCTGGCAGCAACACTTTTGGATCAACTGAAGACTTTTTATAGAAGTACTGTATTTGGACACCCAGATAATAAACCATTGCAATAGTCCAGTGCAGGCAGACAAAAATTCAGTAAAGTTCTCCCTGACTTCAAAACAAACGTTATCTGAATTTGGCTCTCTCGGCTGGCCTTGCAGGCCACTTCATTTCAGTTTGCCTGGAGGCTGTGTAATCTGATGCTCTGTCCTCCCTTGCATTGAAAAATATGTTGTTCAACCTGAGGAAACCAGCTGAATAAACATTCTGTCATCATTTCAGGACTCGCACTGGTGTTATCCTTAGCCAGACACCCCTCGAGAATATTAACAGTTCTCACCGGAGGCAACTGGCTGATTATTCTGTCCTTATCAGAACTCCTTCAGTGCCTCTGGGAGCGTCCTTGGACATTATCAATGCCCTTGTTGTCTCCCCCCCTCTGCAGAATGTTCTGCGTCACCATGTGCTGTATGTGCGGGGTGTTTTTTTTTTCTTTCCCCATTATCAGGGTCTTTCTCAGGCAAGAAGAGTTTGATACAATTAATGTTTGCCTCCAATCTCCTTTGCATTCAGTTTCACTACTTTTAGTCTGTCTAAACAGATCTCACTTGTAAATGAGTCTCCGAGGTTCAATGTGATTTATCTGTCCAAATAAAAGTAGAATTGAAAGAAATGAGCATTTGGCACCAATGTGAGACAGAGCAAACCAGACTGAATGATGTCAAATGCAGAGACTGTAAAAGCTGGAAAACCTTAGCAGCTGTTTTAACAACAATAAACAACCTGATAGATGCATGGATGGACGGATACTTTATAGTCCCCAAGGGGAAATTTGTCTTGGATGATGTGCGCTAAACAAAGCTTCTTCCACAGTTAAATACACTACAAACAATAAAATCAGGTGAACACCACACATTGCCACATACATTCCAGCGAGTAAACAAAGCAACAAATCAGACCAGAGCATCAGCAGCATGACAAAAGACTATATGCCAACTTTATTTAACAATCTGATTGATGTAGGGACAAATTAATTTTGAAATCTGTTCAGTCTACAAGCAAGGATTCTGTCTGCAGATGGTAACGGTTCGTATTGGTAGTTGAGGATGTGAGCGGGGTCAGACAGCACCCCCTGAGCAAGTCCGAGGACAGACTCATTATAGATAAGACTGCAGGGAGGGACGACCAGTCCTTCCTATCACCTTCACTGCAGTTCCTTAAAAATACATTCACGTGATGTCACACAATGAAACAGTGGGTTTGAGGTGTGTCTTAAAATGGACCCACAGCTGTGTCTAATTAATTCAAGTGCTAATTAAAAATAATGTGATAAAGGATTAATTAATGTTCAAACATATTCAAAATTAATTCAAACAAGGGGTTCCAACAGTTAATGCTGATGTTTTAATATCTCATGCACTGAATAGTACTTGAGTGTGTTTGTTATTGACTCTCAGATACCATACCAAATGGTAGCCCAATATCTGTAAAAGTGATTGAGTTTTAGCTACTTTTGTGTTTTTTTATTTATTTTTATTTTTAGATCATTTGATTGTAGCTACCATCTTATATCAGGAAAATTAAGTTTTCATTCAACCTTTATTTAGACAGGTTAATCCCATTGAGTCTCAAGGACTCATTTTCAAGAGAGACCAAAGAGTGATGACAACAGTGGACAATCATAAGAGGCATACAGTTATTATTATTATTATTTTATTTTTTTTACAAATTAAAATTAGATGGCAAAAAAAAAAGTAGGAAAACAGCTAGATTATAAGGCGAATGCAGAAAACTAAAAACAGGAACATGTCTGAATTGGTTCTTGCCAGGAGTTCAAACGTCACGCTACGAGAATCACCTGTTGACGGAAAAACGATTGCGTTAACAGACTTTCAAAATAAGAGCACTAAGACAGAACCCAATCACTTAGGCTGTTTATGTGTCAGACTGCAAATACCAGTAGTGGAGAAAATACTCAAACACCGTACTTAAGCAAAAGTTCAAATAAACGACAAAAATGTACACTAGTAGAAGTGCCACATTAACCCAAGTAAAAGTAAATAAGTACTTACTTTCAAAAATAAAGAATTTAAAAGTACTGTACTTGCTGAATGTATTACCTAATGCAATGGTCTACAATATCACTAAGTACTGTATACCTACCGTATGTATATTTTCTAATGTACATTAATAGTGTTGAGCCATTTTAATGACCAATGCTGAAGATAATACATGTTTTTATTGTGTTTACTCTGTGGCACAGTTCACACTTGGACTTGTGATTCTGTGCTCATTTCAGGGATGACATGCAGAGTTAAATGAAATTAAACAAAATAAGAAAGCGGAATGATTATATCTTTGAAAGTTTTTATTTAACACAAAGCAGAACCAATGTGTCATTTTAACTGCAGTAAAAACATTTAAAAGTTGTCTGACAGAAAAAAGGAGCATTAAACACAGCTAAAAAGGAACATCTGATCATTTCAGCTCCAGTTTGTCATCAACTCTAGTTAAAATACTGTTGTCAACCTTGTAATGGGTCAATAGTGAACAATATTTTAACTTCCTGACACCATTTTCAAAACTTGGACTCAAGTGTCGAGACATTTGGAGACATCTCTTGTCTCCTAACATCCCATGAACTGACACATTTTAATATTGCAGCAAGAATTTCTTGTTCAAGTTCAGAAGAAGTTGGTTTTCAAAGTTTTTTTTAGTTCATTTGGACTCTTTTGGGAGACAGAATCTGCTGTACTGAATAGTATTTTAATAAGGTCATGGGCGGCACGTCTTGGCTGAATCTGAAGCGGAATCCATTTTGAGTGTGTTAGTGGTTTAATGGGTGCTCCCAGCTCAATGACATATACACTAGAATATAAGTCATTGGACCAGCTCTTCTTGAAGGTACCATAGGTTTAACATTACCTGCCCAGTTTGCAGTGATTCAATGGACCAACTCTCCTCTCACCATTGGTTACAATTTTCTTTCCTCAGGTTTAATCTTGCAAGATGGAACAGAGGTTGAAATACAAGCAGGTAAGATGTCACATGACGCTTCGTCTCCAAGTCTGTTCACCGAGGAGATAAAAGAGATTATTTTCATAACGATTATCAGTCAGACCCGAGGTCAGACAATTCTGCTCTCTAGCTTAGGGCCTTGAGTTTTCTCTGCAGCGCTTTGATCCAGACAAAACTCTTTAACACACACACATCTGACTTCAGCAAGTGAAAAACATCTGTGACTTTTTACATCTCCATCACAAACTAACGAACAAATCAAAAAACTGCAACGTGAATGTAACTTGTAACGCAGCACATTATAGAAAAGTAGTGTGGTAGAAAGTACAGATACTTCATGTAAAATGTAGTGGAGTAAAAGTCGGAAGTACCCACGTTTAACTCTACTTAAGTAAAGTACAGCTACAGGAAAAATGTATTTAAGTACAGTAACCAAGTACTTGTACTTAGTTACATCCCACCACTGCTGCTGGTTGGTGTTAGATGAACATGAAGCACAGATCTGCTTGGAAATTACATTTGTTTTAATGTGTTTCATTGACTTTTTCGTTTTGACAAAGAAAAACAGTTGACATGACAGAAAAAAATATATATAAATTGCCTAGATCTGGACTTTTTAGATAAACACTTTCCAAAACAGCAAAATAGGATAGGATAAATTAATTTTAATAAATAGAAGAATAAATAATGTAAATAAATGTTCCACAATAAATAAATATTAATGATAAACATAAATAATGTCCAACAATAGTTATCAGTCTATACATTCTTGTGCTTTGTATTGTGTTTTGAGCCTCGACAGCCGAACAAATCGTTGTTAAACAGCTTCTATTCAACGAGGCTTCTCATTCGTTGCAGTAAACGTTTGAAAACCTTGTTTACAATCAGGGCAGGTCCTTCTCATGTGTGAATATAATATATGAAGGATTCAAGGTTCTTTATGGTCATTTGCATCGCATGTGGTACACGAAGTGGAACAAAACTGTGTACACAGGGTCCAAGTTACATTCAACAATAGCAAAAACATACAAAGAAAGAGTAAATAAGGCACTAAGATACATGCTAAACGAATGCCCAACAGTACAGTATGAAAAACAGTATGAATATGATGTAGGATGACTAGGCCTGTTGTGATAACAAGTCAATTAATCGCATAATGAATGAAAATTATCAACCTCATTTTCATTTATCGGCTGTATCGTTTCTCTTTCTACTGAAGACACTGGATGACAAAAGACTCAACTCTGGTGCTCTTCACTGACCCCTCCATTTCTCTTTAAAATCCATTTTAACCATCCAAAATCGTGTTTTTGGATCGTTAAAAGCAGCTAAGCTGAGAAGCTAAGCTACGAACTAAGCTAACAGGCCGACTTCTGGGGGAAAAAAAACATCTTGTCGAAGCTCCAAAATTCATGGTTGAAACCCGTGCCTTTGTATAAAAAGTTTTTCTCTGCAACAAGAAACCGAGAACTTGTTTACTGATTTTTATTAAAAGCTTTGTGTGAAAAATGCTATGCTAAAGAGTTCAATCCACATGACTGTCCGCCATATTGAAAACCGGAGAGACAGCCCATGTCACGTCAAGGGGCCTCCCTCCCATTTTTATTAAAGAGGCACGCTGCTCGCTCCCTCACTATTTATCCTTCGATTCAAACAGTCTTATACTGCCATCTGGTGGTTCAAAAAAGTGCTACATGCAAAACAGATTAAACATTTATCCTGATGCATGTTCAATAATCCAGGTAGAAAAATCAAAACAGTTAAGTCTGGTCCTCTGGACATTCAAAAAACGAAAACAAACAAAACAAACAAACAAAAATTGTAGAAACATTTCGTTGATGAAAGATGAAACGTTTCTACAATTTTTTTTTAATGCCCAGAGGACCAGACCTAACTTTTTAGAAATTAAAAAATTCTTCATAAATTTGACAATAATTACTGATTATTGTAGAATTTCAAACAATATTATCGTTTATCGCAATAATTTCTGAGACAATTCATCGCCCAACAAAATTTGTTATCGTGACAGGCCTAAGTATGAATATGATGAATATGATTCTCATACGATGAATGAGATATCTGACCTTTCTGCAGCTTTGACCTCAGATTGTGCAGCTGAAAGATCATCTACATGGATTTGTCTGTGTTTCACTAAATCCTGTTCCATCTCAAACGCTGCAGTACAATCTGAGCAGCTGAATGGGTTCTTTCCACACTGGGTTTTTTTGTGTATTCTAAAATTATTTCTCCACCTGAATGTTTCATTGCAGATGCTGCAGCTGAAGGGTCTTTCTCCTGTGTGAAGTCTCATGTGACCAGTTAGACCTGACTTTTGCCTGAAGCGCTGACCACAAACTGAGCAGCTGTAAGGCTTTTCATCACTGTGGGTTTCTGTGTGCTTCTCTAAATTGAATTTACTTGTAAAAGCTGCATTACAAACAGAACATTTGAAAGGTCTTTCACCTGTGTGGATTCTTGTGTGCTTCACTAAAACATGTTTCCTTGAAAACGTTTTTGTGCAAAATGAGCAGCTGAAAGGTTTCTCGCCCGTGTGGACCCGTTTGTGCCTTACAAAATTGCTTCTCCTTTTGAAAGTTGCCTTGCAGATGGAACAGCAGAATTGTCTTTCTTCTGTGTGACATGTCATGTGACTAGTTACGCTTTCTTTTCTTGTGAACTTTTGATCACAGACGGAACAGCTGAAAGGTTTCTCTCCCGAGTGCATTTTCACATGCTGTACTAAAGAGGTTTTCCATTTAAAAGTTACTTGACAGATGGAACAGCTGAATGGTTTTTCACCTGTGTGGATTCTTGTGTGTCTCACTAACGATTCTCTCTGTGTAAACGCTCTTTTACAGACCACGCAGCTGAAAGGTTTTTCTCCTGTGTGGATTCTGTTGTGTCTTAACAGTTGACACCTGCTATTCACTGCTTTACCACACTCGGCGCAGCTGTAAAACTTAATCCTACTCTCACACATTTGACCATTTTCAGAACCTGTAATATTTCTCACACAATTTGAATCAGACTGAGGTACGCTGCTCTCCTCCCATTCTCCATCACTTATGTCAGTCTCAGAAGAACCTGGAGTTCTGTTTATAGAATCAAATTTAAAACACTGATCTGAGTCTGGTTCCACAGAGTGTCCATTCTCCTCAGTTTGGTTGAGATGACGCTGTGACGACTGAGGTCTCTCTTCATCATCTTCATGCTTTACATGGACAGGACTGACTGTACACTTTGTGATATCAGCTTCATCCTGCTCCTCTTTAACCTGTGGGCTTTTTGGGTCCTCCTGGTCTAAAGTGGTACTCCAGTTCACAGGAGAAACCTCCTTTTTGATCATTGTCAGCTGCTGGATAGCTGCTGGAAACAAAAACACAAACAACCTGTGGGAAATCGTTTTGATAACAACACCGATTCTTTTTTTTTTGTAAATTCTTTTAGAAGCAGTCTGCTCTGTGTCACACTGACTTGCTGTTTGTTTTTACTGTCTGACTTAAGCTAACATGCTAGGCTAACATTTCTTTGTTTCTCCTGTTATCGAGCAAAAATAACATGTAAACCTTCAAAAGGTAGTTATAGAGAATATTGTCTATTGAGACGCATTTACAAAGGATTTACAAAAGACTAACTCTGTTAGAAAAATACACATAGTGAATGAAAGAAAGAAAAAATGGTTATTAACTTACTTAGCTTTGGCTCTGTGACTTCCGCTGCTATAAAAAAAACAAAATCTGCACGTCATATCACTTCCGTTTGTGGTTGGCCTTCAAAATAAGAGCTCCACCTCTAATATTTGTTTAAAGGTGTGACCGCCTTCTGCTGCTGAATGGGCAGCAAGAATTAGCCCTTTTTACATGTTGTGTTGTATTAATTCATTCAACATTTATTTAGGCAGGTTAATCCCACTGAGCCTCGGGTACATTTTTGATTATATATTTTTTTGAACTTCTGTAAAGCATCTTTGAGTATCGGTACTTAGAAAAGTGCTTTATAAATAAAATGTATTACTATTATTATTATTATTATTATTATTATTATTATTATTATTATTATTATTATTATTGTAATAACAATACATAATAATCAGCAATTATGAGAAGTTCTTCTAACCTAAAACTTTAATGTTATAATATATCTACTCATTCTGGTGGTGGGGACACAGATTAAACTATAAAACCTAGCACAGCACATGACTCCTGCCAGAATCCGTCCCCTCTGAAATAAAAGGAATAACAAATCAGAATGTGTGGGATGTATTAAAACTCTTGATTTTGAACAATTCTCAGTCCTACATTGAGAATAAGATAAATATGTCGTCAATAAAAAAAAGCAGCACAGGGAAGAGTGTGACCATCACCACTGAAATCATTTATCGCTCTCTTCCTGCTGCAGAGAGATGTTTGCAAATCATGTCCACTCAATGCAACTTGAAGCATCTTTCCTCTGACAATCACATCACAGGCCTCACAAGTGTGTTGTCCCGACGTTGATGTTGTCAAGAACACTGAATGCACCATAACACTTACTACTTTTGTTGCCTCTGCAGCGTGAAAACAGCACTCCCTAGTCCCTACCACCTTATTTATTTACCTTTATTTAATCAGGCAAATCCCACTGACATCACAGATCTCTTTTCCAAGGGAGACCTGGGCCTTCGTGCATGTTTTTGGTCTGTGGGAGGAAACCGGAGTACCTGGAGAAAACCCACGCAAGCACGAGATGTATGCAAACTCCACACAGAAGGACCTCAGGTCTAACCAGGGATTGAACCCAGGACCTTATTGCTGTGAGTCAACAGTGCTAACCACTGATCCGTCGTGCATGCCACCTTGTGCATAGTCTTTTTCCAAATGTGTGTATTCTGCTTCTTTTTAAATTATTCCATGTTTTTTATTTTGTATAATTAGAATGTGCTACTGGACATATCCCTCTGGAATTGATAAAGTAAATAAACCGGAGAGAACTGGTTGATTATTCCAACCTTATCAGAACTCAGTGCCCTCGAGAGCATCCATGACATTGCTAAATGCTCTTGTCGTCTCCCCCGCTCCCTCTGTGGAATGTCTACATTACTATGTGCTGCTTGTGTGAGGTGTTTTTTTAAAATATATTTTCTTATTAACCAAGATGAAAAAGTTTAATAGGATTTTTTTTTTGCCTCCAAATATTACGTGTACAGTTTCATTCCTTTTTGTCTGTCTAAACAGATCTCACTTGTAAATGAGTCTTCTGGGCTCAGTGTGACCTATTTGTCTAAATATAGGTTGAATTAATGAATTTCAGATTAAAACAAAAAACTCAGAATAAAATAAATCTTAAACGTGCAAACAGAGCCTAAGAAGCCCTTTTCTCTTAAATCATAGAGGTCCATGCCTAAAGAATTGACGACTTACACTTAAATTAAAGTTAAAATCTTTAGAAAACAATTTAAAATGTGACTCAGTACAACTGAGCTACTTTTGCTTGGCATTCTTCAACGAGTTAATGGTGCAATACCGCAACCTACTGGACAGAAAATGTCAAAAAGTTCTGTTTTACTTTGTTTAATCAGAGTAACATGCAGAGCCAAGTTTCTGAAGCTTCCAGTAAACTTGGTCCCAGTTAACCAGACTCTCAGCTTATGCGACTTAAAAAAAAAAATACTTAAGATAAATCTTGTCAGCCATAAAAAAGTAGCACAAAGAGTGTGACCATCTCCACTGAAATAATTTCTGGCTCCACTAAATACAGCTTGAAGCAGTGACGATCACGTCGCAGCCCTCACGAGTTTGAACCGTTACCTCTGAAAGGTGTTTCAAGGCAATAAAGTTAGTGATAACCATTCTATAAAATGATTTAAACTACCACATTGCAGTAACAAAAAGGGACTAGTGCAACAAATACATTACCACTTGATTATTTTTTAGATATTCTTACAGTAGTGCAATAGTCAAACGTTATGGACTTGTCTTTCCTTTGCATTTTATTTAAATTGCTTCTGTTTAATTCTGGACATGTGCATCAAATTGCATTGTATTGTATGCATGACAACAATGACATTTAAGACTTATCTATGACAAAAGACCACATTTCACAGCACATGTACAGTGAAAGTTGTCTGCAAAACAGAAAATGCAGAAAAGCCCCAACACAGACGAGATGCGTCAGTCTTCAGTCTGTGTTCACAGTTTGCTGTTTAGAGGCTTTATAACACATTTAAGTGAAAAGAATGAGTATCAAAACTAGACTGATAACAAATGACAACACAGGCATCATTAAAATAATTTTAAAAAAGGGGCAACTACTGCTTAAATCAAAAAGTTTACAAGACCAAAAAAAAAAAAAAAAAAAAAAAGCAGAATGAACCAAGATTTCTTATAAACTACATCCAAAAATGTAGTTTATTTTTTTAATCTCCAATGAATTTAGTTCAAATCCGATACATAATATCCTAAAATCAAACATGGAAAAGTTTTATACCTCATGTGATTTTTGCGTCTGTTACTACCAATAATAAAAAAATTATTTTCATCCTAATTTCTTGGGTCTGCCTGCTCAAACCACTGATGTGTTCTGGCTGCTGACAGACAAGCAACTTTCTTGTTGCACACAGGGTTTCTCTCTGGAGTGATCTTTTTTCATGGACAGCAGTTAATGTTTATTTTAAGACTGATTTACAAACTGAAAGGTTTTTCACTTATGTCCTGAAGTTTAATCTTTGATCACATTCAGCGCAGCCGTGAGGCTTCTTTTTGTTTTTAGGATATGAATTTAAATCTGGATCTGGATCTAGTTCCACAGTCTGTTCCGTTCAGTTTTGCTGGGATGAAGCTCTGAGGGATGAAATCTCTTCTAATCATCTTCAATCTTCACAGGACCAGGGCTGAAAATAAACTCTATGATATCAGCCTCCTCTTGTTCCTCTTTTATACGTGTGGGCTTTAGTTCATTCTGATCCAATCTGGAACTCCAGTTCTGCTGCTCAGGAGGAAGCTTCTGCTTGGTCACCAACGTCTGCTGAACATCTGCAGAAACAGAAACTCAGATCAGTCATAGGAAAGTCTTCATGAAACCATCACTGACATCATTTCATGATTTATCCAGTTTTAGTATTATAAGGTCAATTTAAGACGCTGCGTAGTTTAGAGAAAATTCACAATAACTACAAACTTGTGCACCTAATTCTTGTTTAAAAAAATAATTTAACTATACAGTATACAGGTAGTCCTCGACTTAAGGCGCCCTCGACTTACGGCAACTCGGACTTAAGAACGGGTGTGCGGGCGCAGCGTTAGCATACATTTTACATGTATTTCCTCGATTTACAGCAAAAAATCCGGACTTATGAACGGGTGCGGCGCCACGTGTAATGAGTTCCGACTTACAGCAAAATCGACTTAAGAACGGTCCGAAGGAACGGAACCCGTTCGTAAGTCGAGGACTACCTGTAATAGTTTCAAAACAACAAGTGAAGTGGGACCTCTGTTAAGGAAAATAAGAGTTTAGTCTACTGGATGGACAAGCTAACAGATAGTTTGAGCTGGGATCAAAACCTTCACAGTATTTTTTGTGAACGCTACTTCAGAAAACCTTTGCAGTATGATTTACAGAGAATTATTGGGCTATTTGCAATGGCCAAAATGTATGAAGATAAATACTCATACAAGTACAATCAGATTCACAAGCATGCCACATGATTCACATAGATTATAAGGTGAATGTAGAAAACTACAAATAGGAACATTTCTGCATTGGTTCTTGCCAGGAGTCCAACAGATGTTTAAAGCCACTTAGAAAGATGAAGGTCGAGAGCTTCAGATATTTTTGTAAGATATTCCAGGAAACAGGAGCAGAGCAGGAGAAGGACCTTTTGCCAAGTTCAGTCCGCACTGAGGGAACACTGCAGGTAATAATGTCCTGAGAGCTACACTCATGCAGAGACATGTAGGAGGAGATGTATGAAGGCAGCAGAACAAGAAGTGATTTTTTTTGTTCAAATGTATTCATTTTAAAATACAACACAAAACAATCCTACAAACTAAGTTTATACAGCTTTAAAATGAAGGGTAGCAGAAAGAAGAAAAAAATCTTATTACATCTGCCCCCTCTTACAAACAATCAAATCAAACAACAATCATCTGTAAGTAACTAAACAAAAAAAGAACAATTCACCTAATTATTGTACTACAATGCAACATACGTAACAGTATTTCATATACTGTATATTGTAGCAATAGTCCAGTTTTGATCTTTTTTTTTCTAATTTAAAGATGATAATGTACCAGTGAGAGAGTTTGTGTGAAGTTAATGATGACCAGTTAACCAGTGAATACAGGTTTATGCTGTACAGCTCAAGATTAATAAAATCCTCAAAATTAAAATTACTATGCTCAGAATTATTCCATCTATATAAACTGTCAAATACACATGGACAAATCACCTGCTGTGGACAGATCAGTCAACACAAGCACAAGGATCAGATGCCTGTGAATGTGACTTTTGAGATTTTCTTGCTGCTCCAGATGCACAAAGATAATGCTGCATTCAAGGCTAGTGAAAACCTGGGACATTTGAGTCCTACCGGATTTACAGGGTTATTAGAAAAAGACATTTCTAACTTGTCTCAGGAGCTCATAACTCCTATATTAAATCACATCCACGTACATTATTGTTACAGGACTCCAAAAATGATTCTTTTGTGGACTGTGCAGTTAAATCAACTACCTAAAATGAATCTTCATGTGGAAAATCTATCAAGAGAAGTAAAAATATTACAGAAAAATATATTTTCATGGTAGTTTTCCACAGCTTTTTGGGAAATCCTTTTCTATATTTTTAGCATATATCAATCTTGTTTTACGCTTGTGTAACTATATTTGAGACTAATTTAGCTTTGAACAATAGCAGCTCTAGCAGTTAGCTGTCACCCTTTTGGTGCAACATGGGGTGCTTCTGGCAAAAATATTATATTTTTGCTGACATAATCGTGGCTGCAGTTCAAAACTGACAGTGATGTAAATGTTTACAAACCAACATTTGCTTGAATCCAGTGTTTAATTTGTAAACCAAACGATGCCGGAATGGAGGTCGCGTCCTCACCCATAAAATTTTGAATAAATTTGGCACAATTTCCTGCATTCTGGTGTATTTTAACAGGTTGTTCAACATCTATGTTTACTGCCTTCATGTGCTTCAGTTCTCTGTTGTTTAGTTGTCCATTGAGAAGACTTTTTTTTTTTAATGATAGTAAACTGGACTGTCTTTTTGACATTTTGAATGCTGTTATTTTAACAAATTGGCACTGTTATTTTTGATACGTGATGTACATAACGTGATTACCTATCAAGCATTTCTCTCATATGTTTAATAAATAGTGAAAATTTTATTAATGATCCACTTAAACTGTAAAGCTCATTTACAATGTAGTTGTGCTGTTAAATTATATTTTTGTTTTTAATAAATTACCGATGACTGTGCTTTTTAGGGGTCGAGATTTTTGTAAGGTTAGAAACAGTACTTGAAGGGGCAACTCTGATATGAAATCAAGAAGCTCATAAATGGCTGTTATGTTTAAAATTAGTGTTTATGCAATTATTTTCAGTTTACATATATCCAATATAAGTTTTATTCATCCAAGCCAACCAAATTTGTTCATAACTTCATTAGTAGTAAGCCTGAGTGTCACCGGATCCAACCAGTTACTGGAACACACCCTGTAAAATAAGAGAGTTCCATGATCCTGTTCCGGCAGGATCCAGCTCAAATTAAGCACTGCTTGAACCGTGATGAAATTAAAGTTACCGGTAAATTAAATTTATTTATAGACAGCAAATCCACTTTGTTCTTTGTGGTATGCTATAGTTGCTCATTTACCATTACCTGGTCAAAATGTTTCCACAGAATCCCTCTTCAAAAGACCTCAACTATCCCACAGATTCCATAATGTTTGAAAATAGAGCCACGTCTAGAAGACTATGAGTAAAGCTGGTTATTTTAAAGTTAAAATGGATTAAATTAAGCACATGCATCTACTGGGAAAACTTCTAAAACTGATATAAAAGAAACAACAAAATCAAAGGGAACTAGAGCGACTAAAACTGCATCGAAGGGTTACAGCCATAAAGAGTGTGATGGAGCTCTGACACGTGCAAACATAATATGACATGTGCTCAAATATCTGCTGCACTCTGCTGACAGTCTTGCATGAAAAGCCAAACGTGTTAATGAACAAGATCAGCAATTAAAGCCTCGTCAGCATGCTGATTTCAGTACTTCCATCATATGAAACTGGTTTACAAAAGGCTTAGAGAGTTCCTCTGAAATAAAACTTCAGAAAAAAAAACACAACAATGTCCCCAATAGGTCACTGGATGTATTACAATTTCATGTTTGTGTCAAGAGGTCACACACACACACACACACACACACACACACACACACACACACACACACACACACACACACACACACACACACAC
>JARVGV010000630.1:23544655-23564474 GCA_031762435.1 Hypsolebias longignatus | reverse complement strand
TCTGTTGTAGATAGCTTTCTGGATTGGAGAAACAAAGTTTATTTCTCACCAGACCGATAGTCTGAGTCTCTTTAAGAACCTTCACTTCCGTCTCTGTCTCACTGTTTAACTCTCTGTCCCCTCTCCCAGTGTTTCCTTCTTTATCTTTAACACACACCTAATTATCGACTCTACAAACACACGCACACACACCTGTCCTCCTGTCTGTTGAATAGGAAGTTGAAGCTAGAGAGTGAACTGGCTGCCCAGCTGTGGAGAGTCTCCTGGGAGGACATCCAGATGAGCACCCTGGAGAAAACCATGCGGAGAACTTGCAGCCGGCTCACCATGTCTCTGGTAAAAAGCGTGAATTGTTTCATCATAGACCTTGAACCTGTTCCCGGTTTCTTATTGTCACATGCACCATAATAATTCAGTGTTTCCTCATTTGGTGTAAGCAAAACTTTTAACAAGCGTCAGAAGTTATGTACAAGTTGATGTTTTTTCTTGCTGTTTGGATGATGAGCCCCTTTGAGCAACAACCACTGGAGTTAATTCCCTCTCAGGATCTCTTTTGTGTTCAGTTCAAAATACATTTACCATATTTTTCAGACTATAAGGTGTACTTAAAATCCTGTAATTTTCTCAACATCGACAGTGAGCCTCATAATCTGGTGCGCCTGGTTGCGGTTACTGACCTCGAACAGATTTTATGTGGTACAACTGAACAATGTTGAGAGTTATTGTGAAAGAGCTGAGTGAAGTTTGACTTATCTGACTGTTTTGTTTCACTTAATGCACCTTATAGTCTGAAAAATACGGTACTGCCACTGAACTTAAAGCATCCTTCTGCTCTGGATAACCATTTCAATCTTAATGTCTAACTCTTTGCTTGTCCACAGAAAGGATCCAACTATGGTTCTTTGATGACGATGGAGGGAAACTTTCAGATCTACACCAAAACTGGATACTACAAGGTGTTTGACCCACAACAACTGTGTTAAATCATTCTGACAGTGTTGTCAAAGGAACATGCGTGAAGAGATGACCTTGCACTGTTTTCTGTCCCTCAGGGCAATCTGGCAGCCATCAAGTATATTAATAAAAAACGCATTGAACTGACGAGGAAGGTTTTGTTTGAGCTGAAGCATGTAAGAATTCTGGAAAACGTTGATTTTTGAGCATCTTAATTCAGGTTAAGTTGTCCTGGTTGTGAAAAGTTAGTGGTTTTCATGTGTTTCTACAGATGCGAGATGTTCATAATGAACATCTGACTCGTTTCATCGGTGCCTGCCTTGACCCACCAAACATGTGCATTATCACGGAGTACTGTCCCAGAGGGAGCCTTCAGGTACGCAATGAACACAACAGTAATTGTTACCCTGCTGACAAATATCGGTGCCGCTGTCATTCATGAATATTCCTTTAATAATTGTCAGTATCTCTCAAAACCAAGAGCACCTTAAATAAACTAATAATCCAGGTTTGTTCACCGCAAAATAAATGTGTAATTGAAGGTCTGGTATTCCTTGAATGAATCCATATCGTAAATTTAGACTAAAATTATCTGACAGTGAGCTCGTAGCTGTTTTGTAAACTGTGATTTCATCCAGTGTTGTGTGAAGTTTCAAGCACTAAACAGCGGTGAAAATGTTGGTGCACGCAGACGATTTAAACACTGACCACTGATGAAAATGTCTTACCAGCGTCACAGGCATGGAAAGAGTTAAAAGTTATAAATAAGTCAAAGCAATAAGTCTGTGGAGTGAGATTATATACGTTTTCAAGAATAATAAAAATTATTTCACAATGAATTTGTCTTATCTTGCAGCAGTACATGTAGCAAAATGCCCCTCCTGAATGCATGCGGCTCAAAACTTCACTTCGTTTTCTGACCAATGTTTAAAACATCAAATTGTGTAAATTTGACTAAGATGGTTTTAACCCTTTAATTTGATGACAATTCATGTTCTTTAGAGGAAAAACAATCACTTTATTGAACTGCTTAAAAATACACATTTTTAAACGTTTTTCCACAAAACGCAAGTCAGTCTTTTAGAGCTATCTCAGTCTGAAATAAAAATATTAAATTTAAATGACTTTTTATTTTAATTTTAACTCTTTAAGGGTCTTTTGTTTAAAAAAAAAAACCCTGCCACATTTCAGTTTTTTAAAAAATGACAAAACTTTTATTTTATGGCAAATGTGTTTTTTTTTTTTTTTTTTTTAGATTTTCCCTTATGATTACACTCAAAATTATTCTTTGAGTATTTTTAACAACTCCTGTCTTGAGTTTTGTGATGACCCTCCAGACCACTGGACGTTTCTGAATCGGTAGCCCAAAATAAGTCAAATCAGTCAAAGCAGTCTGACTCAGACTGTTTTTCTCCTCCACCTCTGCATCTGTGATCCTCTCCTCTGAGAGGTTCTGACTCCGCAGCTCTTTCCTCCTCATGTTCTAAAACCGCCTCATTGTTTTGAGTCAAACGCACTCAAACGGACTAAACACTAAACTGCACCCAAACACGCTGCAGAAGTAAAACTTCCTCAGACTCTGTGCTCTCCAGCATCTCTGTTATCCAGCTCTGTAGCCTAGCAACCGTCTGGTGGGGTAACCTAGCAACGAGAGGAGATAAATTCTGCGTTGGGCTGATGTGGGCTGCGTGGGGTTTGGGTTGTTGCCAGATGACCGCAGAATCGAAGAGCAGAACGAGTTATTTTCTGCCGTGTGAGGACGGAGATGTTTGCAGCTCTGTAGGAGAATACGTTTGTGCAGATGACGAGCGTCACCTGCAGAGGCAGGAGGGAAACGGACAGCGTTTTCAACATGCACTACCAAAAAGCTCGTACAGATATCGAGAGTCCCAACGTGTGCTCCGGATAGAAACATTTTCTCTCTGACAGGTCTTCGTTTGACAAAGAGAGAATCAGGGGGGGAATTGATTTTAGGTCAGAAAGTGCAGAGTCTTGGGAAATACTGCATATCTATAAAGGTTTATTTTTATCATTAATCAAAAACATCCAATATTTAATTTAAATGCTTGTTTTTGTTGTTGTTGTTAAAACTCAGTCGGTGCTTGCATGTAATTAACACCGTACTTCATCTCCAAATCATCTACGTTTGCAAGAAAACATGGCTGCTTGTGCAACATTTCCTCGCCTTTAAAGAATTTCAAGACTTTTACATCGCATAAAAAAAATAAAATAAAATTGTACCCTCACTTGGATTTCAGTGAAACAAAAATACCAACCAAAATATAGCGTTGATGTCACTGCCTCCTTGTGGGCGTGCTTGTTTAACTTCATGGCCTCCTGAGAACGACTTGTTGACTGGAGGAGCCGCAGTACGGTCGGTAACACACCTACTTGTAACGTCTGACCAACTTGTTTGTGTTTGTCCTGCAGGATCTGATGGAGAGCGACGGCATCACCCTGGACTGGATGTTCAGATACTCACTCATCACTGACATTGTGAAGGTAACGACCTGGTTGATGGAGCACAGCGTGGGTGGGCGGGGCAACGAATGATGTCACCTGTCAATCAAACACAATGAACAGTTTCAAGTATTTTCTTGTTTCAGAGTTACTGTAGGTTTCCAATTTGTCTTTTGATGCTGTTGCAGCTCTTAATCTTCTTACTGCATCAGCACATACTTATACAGTACAATAAATTAAAGTTGAAAGCTTAGCATTCCTTAGAGGAGTGAAATATTTCAGGCAATATTGCAAGATGTCAGACTCAGATTATATGTTGTGAATAACCCTCAAATACTAGCACGTAATATTGTAGCTCTATATTTGTAAAACTGGCTGAGCTGTAGCCATTTTTGTGTTGGCTAATGTTTATAAATTGTGGTAGGCATCTTAAATTTGGTATGCACTAAACATTTATCAGTCGAAGAGATGTGTCAAATGTTGATTTCCTGAAAGTTTCATTAAAATCTGTCCAGTGGTTTATCAGATTTTTTTTTTTTTTTGCTAACAGATGGACAGAATTGAGTGTAAATAGTGGATAGCAAAACTGCAAGATCAGTCAGTGTTTAGCACGTGTAGCTACTACCTCACCAAACCTTAGGTCATTGTCTGTAAAACTGAGTTCTAGCCATCTTTGGGTTTTAGACTGAATTGGCTGTGGTGGCCATTTTGAATTGGGTGAATTCCAAAAGTTAAATAGTTGTAGATGTATGTCCAGTGATTACTTTCTGCAAGATTAATTAAAATCAAATATTATGGTAACGGACAAAGGCCAAACCATCATCGTTCATCTTTCAACGGCAGACTTTTTCTTAAAAGGTCGCTGCAACGGTCTCTCTATCTGAGTACCATATTTTTTTAAGAATAATGTGCACTTAAAATCCTTTAATTTTTCTCAAAAATCAACACTGAGCCTTATAATCCAGCACGCCTTATGTATTAATTCTGATTGTGCTTACAGACCTCAAACCGATTGTATGTGGTTATTGTGAATAAGTTCAATTAAAGTTAGACTTATCTGTTTTCTTTTGCTTAAAGTGCCTTATGTATGAAAACAGACCCATTCATTGATATTGCAATGCAGTACTACAACAAACTACATGATATTTTGTAAAAAAAACCAAATTATCCAAGTCCTATTTAAAATTGACAGTATTAAAATGCATACTTAATGAAATCAAATTTCTGGTTGTTGTTATTGATGAGAAGCTGACATGGAAATCTCATTTAAATTACTGTACTTAAGAATAAAAATAGCAAAATCAATTGCCTTACTGTATAAAGTAAAAGTTTTTTTGATTGACAAAGCTTTGTGTACTGGTATATTGTATAATGTAATGATTGTTCCATATTTAATCTATTGTATTGAAGTTTGAGGAAAAGCATGCAAAACAATTACAAACCCTATTTTTATTTTAAAACAATTTATATGTTTAAAAAGAAGATCAAGTTAAAATTGTTAGTTAAATATGATACCATGTGTAGAATGCCTAATGTTCTTTTGTTTTGTTTGTTTGTTTGTTTGTTTGTTTGTTTGTTTGTTTGTTTGTTTGTTTGTTTAAATAAGGGGCAGATATTATAATAATTTTCATCTTCTTTCTGCACCCATTTGATTCAATTTTTTTTTCTTCTTTTTGATGAATTTGGTTTGTTTCTTTTAAATGAATGAATTAATTAAAAAAAATGCACCTTATAATCCGATGCGCCTTATAGTCCGAACAATACGGTAATTTTTTCACCAAACTCGTCCAGATGTCAACTTTCTTATTTGTCTGTTTTCTTTAGGGGATGGCGTTCCTCCACAACAGCGTCATTGTGTCTCACGGTAACCTGAAGTCATCCAACTGTGTGGTGGACAGCCGATTTGTTCTGAAGATCACAGATTACGGGCTGCAGAGTCTGAGGACCAGCAGCTGCCCAGAGGACACGCACGCTTACTACGCACGTATGACACACACACACTTTCAGTGTTACTAAACCTGCACGGTGCGTTCACACAGTATGGGAATAGGAGATAATTTATTATGTGTTAATCACTTGGCAGGAAGGCTTTGGACAGCTCCAGAGCTCCTGAGGTCAGAGTACCCTCCTCTCTGTGGGACCCAGAAGGGAGATGTTTACAGCTTTGGCATAATCCTGCAGGAGGTGGCTCTGCTGAAAGGAGTTTTCTTCGTTGATTCACAATCCCTCACTCCTAAAGGTCAGTGAACACAACTTGATGTCCAGACCTCTTATCTGGGCCGAAACGCAGATGTTGAACGTGTCGTATTATTTGCATTCCTGTGTGGCAGCCGGACGACCCGTCGCCTTCAACACGTCATTAACTCATCAGTGGTTCGTTCAGGAGCTCTCCCTGTGTCACGGATTATCTGAACTCCTGAAACAAACACGCTGCTCTCTGGTCAGCGATGAAAACGGAGAACATTCAACTTTTCAACTTTGTGGCTCCGACTCAATTTGTTCTGCTTTTTTTTTATACTGTTTAATGTTACTTTCAATTTTTTCAATTCAGTTATCTTAGCTTATTTTAGCAGCTTTAACTCTTATTATTGAACATCACTAAGCTGGTACTTGTAAGTTTGAAATCTACTTAAATAGAGCAAATACAAAAATATATACATTATCTTCAAACAAAACAGATAACTGAAACTGAAGATGGATGGATGGATGGATGGATGGATGGATGGATGGATGGATGGATGGATGGATGGATGGATGGATGGATGGATGGATGAATGGATGGGACCCTCCACTGTGCACTCAGATTATGTTAAATAGTTGACAGCTTGAATTAGCAGTTAAACAAATTTATTTTGGCATTTCCTTCATTTTTAAATGCACATGTTTAAAATAATCAAACAACTAATTCAACAAATAATCTTTGATAATAGTCTAGATCAGGGGTCTGCAACCTGCGGCTCTAGAGCCACATGTGGTTCTTTAGTCCCTCTGCAGTGGCTCTTTCAAGCTTTGATCAAAACTAACTTTAAACTGAATTTTATAGTTTTAACTATTTTCTGTCATTTCTTTGCAAATATGTGAATACTGCAATTAATAGGAGTAAAACTCACTTTCATTTTATGCTTTATTTCTTCAAAGTAGGATAATTAATTTTTCCACAATTAAAAAAAAAAAAAAACACATAAACCTGCCTAGTTCATTGTTTTATTTTTATTTTTTAATGGGCAAGAACATAATATTTTTCTGTCTTTACAAGAATTTTTGTCTTTTATTTTGTCTTAAAATGTAAAACTATCAATGTGTTAAAAATAATTAGGTATTTTTGGTTTTATAAAATCACCCCAACTGGCCAGAAAAGCACCCTCCAACAAACTTAAAGTGGTCCGCGGGCCACCAGTTGAGAATCACAGTTGTAATGTCTAAAAAAGCTAAGTCTGGTCCTCTGGACATTCAATAAACAAAACAAAGGGGAAAAAAAATGTAGAAACGTTTCATTGGAGGAAGTTTTTCGGATGAAAGACGAAACGTTTCTACAATTTTTCTTTCCTTTGTTTTGTTTTGTTTATTGAATGTCCAGAGGACCAGACTTAGCTTTTTTAGATTTTTCTACCTGGATTATTGAGCATGCATCAGGGCACAGTTGTAATGGGTTTTTTTTTTTTTGGCTCCGGCCACATATAATTTAGTGAACGAAGGGGCAGAAGAGGCTCTTTTGCTCGTAAAGCTTGCAGACCCCTGGTCTAGATAATAATCTTCAAATAAGCTTTGAACAAAATGCAAAAGGTTGAACCGTAATCGGATGAAACAACAAACGAGTGAAGAATCATCTGACTGATTCTGTTCACATGATGAATAATCAGCAACTAGAGGGTCGAATATTTACCCAGAACCATCTGTCAGCTAAAAATAAACTGCTTCACAGGCAACAAGCTGCCTTAGCTTTAGTTTAGCACATCTTTTTGTCTCTCTCAGATGGAGGGGGGGGGGGGGGTGTCAAACGCATGAACTCAGGCTTCACAGGTGAGGTTGGTTCCAGTCGTGCCTCCAGGGGTGTCACTCAACAAACAGAACGGCTCCAACAGAACTCATTGTAACATGTCCTCTCTGTGTCCAACCCCCCTCAGAGATCATCCAGGCGGTGGCTCATGGTGACCTGCCCCCCCTCCGCCCCTCCCTCTGCTTCCACAGTCACAGCGAGGAGCTGGGAGTCCTGATGCAGCGCTGCTGGAGCGAAGAACCGAGCGAGAGGCCCGACTTCCACACCATCAAGATCCTGCTGAGGAAGCAGCACAGGTGCACGGCGCCAATACGACATATTATTTATTAAACATAATTAATATAATTTGAATTTTAATCAAAAAATGGGCTTTTTATGTTTTATATTAAAAAGTTGTAAATTTAACTCGACTATAAAATCAGCAATTATTAACATGCTAGTCATTACCAGAGCATAATCAGGTACCTGCTTCTTTTTTAAATCACAACATCGCTTGAAACATTTAAAAGTTAAAGAAATTTTAAGAAATTCTGAAGCTGTTACTGATCATGAAAAATACACGTCTCAATCCATTTTTTAGCCTCAACCTCTTAGTTTGTGTCTGCTGTAAATATTATGCTCTGCAGACCAAGCAGAAAGAACATAAATACTAAAATTAAATAGATAATTAAATTAAAATATATGTGGCATAAAGTAGAGAAATGATCAATGTTCAGGCAGGTCATCTGGACAGTTTCTGTTTTATCTGAGACCTTTCGTCCTTCATCCAAAGGACTTCATCAGTCTGAGGTGCCACAAACAAACTGATTCCCACAAGCAGCACAATCCCATAGTGGGAAAAAAAATCTTATGGTTAACCATCTTATCACCAGCAAACTGTTTTTTTTCCCCACTATGGAAGTGTGCTGCTTGTGGGAATCAGTTTGTTTGTGACACCTCAGACTGACGAAGTCCTTTGGATGAAGGATGAAACCTTTCCGCTAAAAAAGAAACCGTCCAGATAATTAACATTTTCTGTAAATGCTAACCACTGAAATTTGCTGAAGAAGCTCACATTGAGTTGTTGAAGCTTAAAGAAAAGGAACACTAGCTAGAAGCTAAAAGGAGCAAAATATCAGCCAAAAAGGAAAAGTAGTAAAACACTTGCTAAAAACTGAAAGTAGCAAAAGGCTAGCTAAAAGCTGAAAATACAAAAAATCTAGTTAAGAGTGAAAAGTAATGAAAAGCTACCTAAACGTTAAAAATAGGAGAATAGCAAAAATGTAAAAGTAGCATAAGAAAATAAAAATAGAGCTGAAAAAGATTAAAAAACAACAAAATTTCATCTTTGGTGCTTCAGTGAGGAAAATAGTTCTCAATAAAAATTAAATGTTTTGAAAAGAACAATCATCCCCTGAAGCAGATTTTTTTAAAAATACAGTATAGAATGGCTACAATAACACAAAGTTTGCAGAAATCGGGAGATGGACGAAAATAAAAACAATTTAAAAAATGAGCAGGAAAATAATGTTAATGCTGAATCATCATCCTCACAGTTAAATGGTAATATCAGTTTCACAAAAATTACAGAAATCAAAAATCTTTCTCTAGAAAGAGTTGCTCAGTTGCTTTAACTGACTGTTTTAGCTCTTACTGTGTGGCTTTGGTGCTGTGTGTCTTCAGAGGTTATGGGTCCAACATCCTGGACAACCTGCTGTCTCGTATGGAGCAGTACGCCAACAACTTGGAGGAGCTGGTGGAGGAACGAACTCAAGCTTATAACGAGGAGAAACGCAAGGCGGAGGCCCTGCTCTACCAGATTCTACCACAGTAACTATACTCGTAGTATTCTGAGTAAATTACTACAGCTGCTTCCTTAGCAGGTGTACGGGAATATTAAATAGGGTCAGTTTTCAGTGTCTGGTTCTGTTTGTGTGCCAGCTCTGTAGCTGAGCAGCTGAAACGAGGGGAGACGGTTCAGGCCGAAGCGTTCGACTCGGTCACAATCTACTTCAGCGACATCGTCGGCTTCACCGCTCTGTCTGCAGAGAGCACGCCGCTGCAGGTTGGTGAAACATCAGCAGAACTCAGGGGTTAAATTCAGGAATAAGATCAGCCTGTTAGAAAAATCAGAACCAAAGACATAAAATAATGTCTGTGGTTCAATAACCTGAAAGTACCAGGCTGCCATCTAGTGGTGGAATCCATCACTACACTCCATCTTCAGTCAACCTTCAGAATGACTGATGATCAGACGTCCTACTTTCTCTGCACATCATTTTTATCCCTCGTCCTCGATTGAGATGATGCCCCACATCTTGACTCTCTTCTTTATTAAAGGTCGGCTCTCCAGGACAGACATTTTAGATTATAACCAGATCAGAAAGCAGGCGAGACTCTCGTCACAGAGGCAGGGTTTAGTGATCAAATGTTGCATGTGCGTCCAAGTTTGGCTTAACCTGTCATCATCTTTGCTGCAGAGCTGTGCCCAAAGCACAAAAGACTAAATTGTGTTGGTATCAATGAAGTTTCATGGAAACTAATACAAACAACAGAAGCCCCCCTAAACAAATAGGCTGTCAGGAGTAAAAGGTGCAACTAACTGACATTTACCACCCTGTGAAGCAATACAGTACTAACCTAGAACAAGTCATTACATTTTAATTTTAGCATGACAATAAACAACTATATTGTTAACATAGAAATGCAAGGATGCATCATGAATGCTCTGACCTACGTTACTTATGCAGATTGTAAAGAGAGTGGGTCCCAAGACTGAGCCTTGTGGTACACCATTACTGACAGTGAAATAACTGGAAGAAGTACCACATTGCTTTCAGGCTGTGCATACTTTATCTGTGGTTTTGTTTTAAACAGGCCTCTCTTGAAAATGAGTCCTCGTGCCTCAATGAGACTAACCTGAATAAATAACGGTTGAATGAAATGTAGGCTTTTGATTGAAAAAAAATAATTCTAATGAAATCCATTTTTGAAGGTAATATTAGGATATATATTTAGAGCCTATAACTTTTTAAGTTGAAAATATTTACGTTACAAAACTTATATTTAAAAAATTTTTTAGGGTGCATTTGGAAATGGTATATTTTATTTAGAATATGTTATTTGCACATAAACAGCAGAAATTGACTACATAGAAAAAAAAATTAAAACATGACTTTTTTTTAAAGTGCAAAATAGACATTTCAAATATAATTCTGTAATGAGAACAGCTTGTTAACGAGGTGTATTGACCTCCAGACAAATAATCCTGTTTGATGAAATTTTGATAAAATAAAAAAAACTGACAAAATATAATAAATCTATAAAGTGTCCGTAAAACAAGCCCAAGTTTGTGCTTTGATTTTGTAAATCTGTTAGCATGAGTCAGATTAGATGTATGCTGTATAATTTCTCATTAAAGAGTCAAATATTTATCTGTTTGCAGGTTGTGACTTTATTAAATGATCTCTACACCTGCTTTGATGCCATCATCGACAACTTTGATGTTTACAAGGTAAAAGGATAAAAAAAAGTATTAATTCTGCTCATCAACTATGAAAAGCTTGGCTAACAGTTTCCAGCTAGTCTGGATCAGAACAGGTTAAGGTTTTGTGCATGATGTCCCGTCAGGTGGAGACTATTGGAGATGCTTATATGGTGGTGTCAGGCCTGCCGGTCAGGAACGGTAAACTACATGGTCGGGAGGTGACGCGGATGTCTCTCGCCTTGCTGGACGCTGTCAAGAACTTCAAGATTCGACACAGACCCAATCAGCAGCTCCGGCTTCGCATCGGCATTCACAGCGGTACAACAATAACACTAGATGACACAGAAGCATAACTCTGCAGACCTAATAAAATGTGTTGACGTGTTTGTGTCCAGGCCCTGTGTGTGCTGGCGTGGTCGGGTTAAAGATGCCCAGGTACTGTTTGTTTGGCGACACAGTCAACACTGCGTCACGCATGGAGTCCACGGGAGAGGGTGAGACCAAGATCCTGCAGGAACACACACATGATTAAACCATCAACACAATCTCACTCAGAAAGACTTTCCTTGCAAGTTTTAAACCCCACAGAATGCAAAAGTCTTATTATTTCAATAAATCTTCAGATTTAGAGCATCTTCATTAAATAAAATTGAGGAAATGCAAATTTTGTATGTTTAAATATTAAGTATATTGTGTTGCATCATCAAAATGGAGCAGTAAGGGTTGCACACTGCTGCAATAAATAAAATAAAATGCAAGTGAAATGCAGCTGATTTGACCATTAAAGTGTGGTTATCAAGGAAAAGTTCAACTGAGACAGACCTTTACTATAATGTTAAAGAAACAAATAATTGTTTTAGGCGGTTATCTTGTTAAATTTCGACGAAATGCACAGCAAGTCCTCCCTCTGTGCGCTCCCACTTCCATTAATTGATTTTTGAAATGCAGCTGATTTGACCGATAGTGCATTTATTAAGGAAAAGTTAATCTGAAACACAACTTTACTATAAGTTCGAGCAAACAAACAATTGTTTTTAAGTGTTAATCTTGTTAAATTCTTGTTAAAGTCTTCCCTTGCACGCTCATGTAGCCACTATTTGGCAGCCAATCGCTTTTTGGCACAACACCGGCCCACATTTCCGAGTGGTCAGTGGTGACGCATAATAGATTAGACTTATACGGAGAAGCAACTTATTTGTTTTTTTTTTTTTTTTCCACTTTATTAGACATTTTTGAACTGATGCAACGTGTACAGCGGCAAGTACGGTAAATGTATAAAAAGAAAAATAATTTTCATCTGCACGCTCACTGAAGTTTCAGTGCTTATGACCAAGTGACCAGCAATCCGTGCAGCACATACTGCGTGGCTAATTTCTAAAAATCAAAGCTTGTTTTTAGGTGAAGGACGTGCACAACTGTATTATTGGCTGTGCACATTAATTTGTTGCTCATTTCTGTCAATATTGTACCCGGTTCAGCCTGCTTTGCACCCACTTTGGCAGCAGCACTCAAATTTATCAGCTAATCTACTGGAGTAGACTTTGGAGGAAAAAAATAGCAAATTTGAGTGTTTTTTTTTATAATAATTATTTATGTGGTTTTGTTCAGACTTGCATTTGTATTATTTTTAGTTTATTTATTTTTTATTTATTTTATTTTTTTATTTTTTGGAGGAGAACTCCTGAGATGCTCATGACAAAATCAAAAAGGGTTCAAAATACAGTACTATATTTTTTGGACTATAACACGCACCGTATTACATGTATCCAGTTTCATTACTTTTTGTCTGTTTAAACAGATCTCAGTTGTAAATGAGTCCTCGAGGCTCAATGTGATTTATCTGTCTAAATAAAGGTTGAATGAAAAAATAAGGCGCATTAAGCGAAACTAAAACATTTTGACAGATTTTTGAGCGCCGTGTACCACATAAAATCGGTTCGAGGTCAGTAAGCACAGCCAGAATTAATACGTAAGGCGCACTGAATTATAAGGGTCACTGTCGATTTTTGAGAAAATTTAAAGATTTTAAGTGCGCCTTATAGTCCGAAAAATACAGTACTCACTCTGTATGACAATAAATAAAGTAAAATGCGAAAGAAACTAAATATTATTCACAATACAGTATTGTTCTTCCTCCTTTATTTATGTCTTTGGTGGGAGAGGCTAAACTGCAAAATAGAGAGTTGAAGTCATGCAAAAAGAAAAATTGAATTAGTTAACAGTGAAATCATCTCCTTTGCATCATTTGATGTCATGTCTAACATAGTGCATGTGACTGGGGATTCTTTGTCCCCTCAGCCTTGAAGATTCACGTGTCCGAGGCAACTCGACAAGTCTTGCAGGAGTTTGGATACTTCCAGCTACAACTCAGAGGAGAAATTGAAGTCAAAGGCAAAGGACGTATGAGGACATACTGGCTGCTAGGAGAAGATGAAAAAAACTGACAAAGACCCGAGGGAGACTGATAGAGAGGACTTCTGCTGGGATGACCCTGTCTGATGGATTATAGTCCAAACTGTCCTCTTGTCTCTGACTGGATGGTCACTCGTATGAGCGTTTAAAGTCACAAATCAGAGACCGAACTGGTGTCACCGGAGAAAAACTGTAGAGAAACAGATACAGACATAAAGAATGTTTCACTGTAAAATAAGTCATCTGAAAGGAAGTTGTGTAAATACAAAATAAAATGTGTATTGTTACTGTGTTGTTGTTTTATTAAAAGATTTACTGGGCATTTCTTGTATTTATCAGTCATATTTAAAAAGACTACCTATGGTAGTATAAAAGCGAAGCAGTAATATAAAGTACGGTAGTAAAAACAGCAGAGTTTCACAGCGAAGTTTGAAGTTCTGGTGTAAAACGTTTATGATGGATCCAACTATTAAAGTTGGAATAATGAATAATATCTGAATGAGTTATTCTGCATCACATCAATAAAACATTTTTGATTTGGTTTAATTAATTTCCATATACAGTATATATATTTTTTAAATGTCATCAAAAAATTATTAGAACACATGGATTTACATGAAGGGGGGAGAGGTGGCGCTGATGCTAGAGGTTGCCAGTTTGACTCTTCAGAAAAGCTTAAATTTTCTTTATCATTCGCATCACATGAGGTGGAATGAAATTAATTCATAAGTATAAAAAGAAACTATATTATACAAGGATCTAAGATCTATGCAAACAATAATAATGTAAATAATACAGTATATTAAACAGCAGCCTGAACATGAGTCTGCTGTGAGCAGGTGGGTATGGATACAGCAGCTTAAAGGCAAGAAATCAGCAGCATGGATAATCAGCAGCAAAATGTGAGTGGGAAAGGTGAACCTGTCTCCACCCTTGTTTTCACCACTCTGGGCCCTTGAGCAAGGCTCCTTAACACCCCCTAATGTTTCTGCTCCACACAGAGGGCTGCTCTCTGCTCCATGTGCTTGCATGTGTTTGTTCGCTGTAGCAACCCTTGACAAAGGGAGTAGCTGAAAGAAGGGGGAAAAAAACATGAGTTATTACATGCACTAATGAAGTATGCTACACTAGGTTTCACAAGTTTATGTATTTGACCTTTTTGACTTTTGTTTGTTTGCTTTTACCAGTAAGTTTGAGTTGTGTAGTAATCTGAAACAATAAGTATGATTCATATTGTAGTTCTGCTGATTTACTATTGTAGTATACAGCCACGATGGTTTGTTATTTCTTTGTAAACAAGGTGAAGTGGCGTGCTTGCAGGTGGTCCCCAGTATAGCACGCCAGGAATTGGCTCCAGATATCCTAACCTGCTATTAGTTGACCCTTACGTCACTCAAATAAAGGCGTAAGCTGATTGGTTGTTGAGCAGCATGGTCTCCGCCCCGTCCCTCGACTGTCGGTGCGGATGTCCGTTATGTTACTGTGGTTGGTCGGTGTCACGTAGTAAGGACTCATAGTTCAAGCTGTCTTTAAATAAGTTTTAAAAACACATACTAACAAGCTGAAGTGATTCACAGCAAGGTTCTGATCCGGACCACAGCCCCGGACTCTTCATTACACCGATACAAACACCTATAACACCCGTGCATCGGCAGTCCCATCCCTTCACAGCTCCGCGGGGCCCGGCGAGGCGCGGCGGGAGCAGATGGAGCCTGCACCGGCGAAAGCGAAGCCACAGGGCCGGCTCCTGGTGTCCACCCCGCTGGATGCCAAAGACGAGTTAGAGGAGGTAGGGAGATCCGAGTTGGCGTCCTAATTAGAATGTGTTACTATGAATAAACCGGGACAGAGTTGGTGTGCAGGCAAATAGAAGCAGTTTTATTTTTAAAGTAGCAGAAGGTACAAAGACGTGATGGAACCATTTTATCCACTGCAAGATGCTAACAAGCTAGTTAGCAATGCTAGCAGCAGGGTAGGAGCTCCAGTTCAGCGGAGTTGTCCTTTTGCGTGCGTGAACATGTCGTGTAAGACGTAAAACTCAGCGAGAGACATTTGTGGCGTGGGTCCTTTGTGTCTGTGCTCTCGGAAATGCTGTGTTAGTGATTTGAAGTCCTACAGCTTATTGAATTTAGCCTAGCATGCTAATTCAACGTAAACATATGGGACAGTTGCGCATGCGCCTTGTTTCACATGTCAGAACTATTTAGAGCCTGACAGTTCAGCGGTTTATTGTTTAGTGTAGTAAATAATGTTATTAATTCATAATCTTCTAGTGAGGGTCATTGGATATTTCTTCACAGAATAAATTACACAATGTTTGTTGTATTAATTTTTCAGCATTGTTTATTGTGATGGTGCTTATGTTGTAATAGTTTGAAGCTTGATATATTGCTGCCTTTAAGTTGTTATGTAAGTGGATTTACTCTCATGTTGGTTACATTTGCTTGTGATTTGGTATTGTGCAATATGTTGTCATTCTACATGGCTGTGCTAAGATTGTCCATTTTTTGTGTCTTTTTGACATTTGACTTTTTATGTTTGTGATGATGTTGCTGGGTTTTACTTTTATCTTTACAGTTTGTGTTGTTTCTGTTAATCATGCATACACTGGTGTGTTGAGTTGGTGCAGGTTGCACCTTTTACAGTTATCTGGCAGCAGGGCAGCTCAGTGGTTAGCACTGTTGCCTCACAGAAAGAAGGTACTGGGTTCAATCCCCAGTTGGACCTGGGGTTTTTCTGTATGGAGTTTGCATGTTCTTCTCGTGCTTGCGTGGGTTCTCTCTGGGTACTTCGGTTTTTTCCCACAGACTAAAAACATGCATGTTGGGCTGCCTTCAGGCCCAGGCCTCTCTTGCAAAAGAGATCTGTGATTTCAATGGGATTTGCCTGGTTAAATAAAGGTTTAACTACATGACTATCAACCATACAAACCTAACAAAGTTGTTTCACTTTCAATCATCTATGTTGTCTTAAAATTAATTAATAAAATCGATTAAGCTGTTTTTCCTTTTGCATATTTAATTTGACAACATATATGAAATCTTGGTAGCTTACAGTTGCCCTTGTTTAAAGAGCACACTTTTATCTGTATTTAAACGAGTTTTCCTTTATTTAAGAGTTGCACTTTTCCTTTGATGGTCACCATCATTCCTAGTTGCATTATGTCTCTGTAATGGGAACGGGCTTTTACATGTTTGGTGTTGTGTTTGTGTGTAGAGATTGGAACGATGTGTTGGAATCGTCCAGGCACTGACCAATGGGCTTTCAGAGAGAGAGGCCAACGATGCACTCACTGCCAACGTAAGTAGCACATATTAATGCTACTACAGTACTCTTATGACAAATACTGCCTCTAGTACTATGACCAGTACTACACTATAAATATGAGGAACTCTATAGTAATATTAAGACAGGAGCTTCTTTAACAGCAAGCCCTGTACTTAATAATTTTTGATACTGAACTTATTTAATTTTTTTCATAAAACCTGACTTAAATGTTTATATTTATTTATTCAAAAAATCCCAACTTTATTTTTTCTGTAGACTGTTTCTGTTTTTTGTGTATTGTTTATTTTTGAATTAAGTATTATTTTCTTATTGCTGCAGCTGAAGTTATTGATGGTTTTTGTATCTGTTCTTATGCTTGTATGATATTGATTGTGATATTGATGCTTAAGTTTATTGCGAGGGTTCATTGTGACTGTAAAACTTTTTTTTCTCATTGTGACTACAACATTAATAAAAAATAATAACTTATGTTTACCTGTTTGACAGGTTTGTAAAGGCCAACAGCAGCATGAGGAGGTCTGTCTTGGTTTGTTTACACTTGTCCTCTTGGAACCAGCCCAGGCTCAGAGGGTGAGTCACCTCTGCATATTAAGTATTTTTTACATACTTGTGGCTGCAGTATCATGATGTCATCTATGTGTGTTTTTCTTGGAGCAGTGTTTCAGAGATCTGACGCTTGTGAATAGAGATGGAATGAACATAGTTCTGGTAAAGATCAACCAAATACTCATGGAGAAGTTCCTTAAACTGCAGGATGTTCCAAGAACACAGGTAAACTTGTTTGTTATACAAAGAAATGCACAGAAATGAAAATGTTCATGCAAGTATACTTGAAATGTTGTGGTTATTAACAATGGGGTTCATGTGTACAGCTGGTGTGGCTGGTCAGAGAGCTGGTTAAGAGCGGAGTCATTGGCGCAGATGGTGTCATCATGACGCTCCTGAAACAGATCGCAGGTCCAACTCTTTTGCGTCACATCTGTTATGTAAAAATAAAATAAAAAAACCATCAAGCTTTATCTCTGTGTAATGCTGCTTTTTGTTTTCTACAGGGGGAGACATCTCCACAAAGAATTTATGGTTGGCTGAGAGTGTCTTGGACATCTTGCAAGAGCAAAAGTAAGTTTCGCTCACATCTATTGTATAAATATTGTTGTCACTTGTAGTAGAAAGCAATAAAAAAATAGAAAACCCACTTCTTCCTTCTTGCTAGCTACACATTTACAGAATGCTGTTATTTAGAAGCAGTTGAACATTTTTATAACGAGGTAGCTGAATTATTTGTTCTTTGAAGGGAGTGGGTGTTGAAGAGTGGGATGCTAATAGCGATGTCGGTCTACACCTACCTTCGTCTAATTGTCGACCATGGAGTCCCAAACCTGTTGCCTCTGCGCCAGAAAGAAGTCGATTTCTGCATCAGCATGCTGAGAGAAAAGGTAGGAACTAAAGAGACTAGTACGGTAGCTGTTTTTAATGTTTTGTCATCACATTGCTAACCTCATGGGTTTGTGTCTCTGTAGTTTATGGAGTGCCTCATCATTGGCAGAGATCTGATTCGCCTGCTGCAGAATGTCGCTCGGATCCCAGAGATGGAGTTGCTGTGGAGAGACTTGTTGCACAATCCACAAGCTCTTAGTGCTCAGTTCACTGGTAAACGGCAACGTCCATAATTATCAGTTTACATAAAATTATGTTTTTGTTTGTGCTAAATTTAATTTAACTAAATGTTTTTCTACTGGTGTTTTACTGATCGTCAAACGCATGTGATGTCGTTCCTCCAGGCATACTACAGCTTCTAACGGCTCGAACGTCCCGTAAATTCCTTGCCTGTCGACTCACACCAGACATGGAGACGAAGCTGCTTTTCATGACCTCCAGGGTAAAACCTAGCTTCTGGCATATATCTCTTGTTTGTCTCTCCACCTTGTAGTGAGGTTTTTGTTTCTCCGCTCACAAGTGTCTGTATTTCCATACATGCGCAGGTGCGTTTTGGGCAGCAGAAGCGGTATCAGGACTGGTTTCAGAGACAGTATCTGTCTACAGCAGAGAGCCAGTCGCTGCGGTGTGATCTGATCAGATACATCTGTGGGGTCGTCCATCCGTCCAATGAGGTGCTGAGCTCTGATATCTTGCCACGCTGGGCTATCATTGGCTGGTTACTTACCACCTGCACGGTAAGAGGACACTGTCAGAGGCTGCAAGTGTGAAAGTTACACTTAATTAAACTTGATAACTTATACTCAATTTACTTTCTGCAGTCAAATGTGGCTGCCTCCAATGCCAAGCTGGCTCTCTTTTATGACTGGCTTTTTTTCAACCCTGAAAAAGACAGCATCATGAATATAGGTAACATATACACACAATAACTTTATGCATTTACAAGACGTTGACTGATCCCAATTGAAGCCTGTAGCCTGAGCTAAATATTCAAGCAGGCCAATGCGGCGTCACCACAAGTCTAAACTTGACATCAGTTTTTTTAACTTAATGCTGTAACTTTTTTGTTTTTATTAATCTTTCACACATGGAATTACTGTAGTGCGAAGCAATTAACTCTGAAGAGCAAAGTCCAACTGATGCAAATCCAAGAGCTGATGAGATTCAGGGAACTCTACTGACATATTGCTGCCTCGGACAAATTCATGTAACGAATAAGAAACTCACTTAGGGTTATGATAAACTTCCAAGATTGCCAAGTTCACGTTTGGTTTTACATCCCGTTTCTCCCATGTCTGTATGACTACTCACCTTAACAATATATTTTCAGTTAAAATTAATTTATTGCAACATATTTAAAAAAGGCGATTTATTTGTTCAGACCTGACTGACTTCTGTTGAGACTCGTATAAAAATGGACTAAAATAATAGTGTTCATGCTGATTTTTATTTTATTTTTCCAGAACCAGCCATCCTGGTGATGCATCATTCCATGAAACCTCATCCTGCCATCACGGCTACACTGCTGGACTTCATGTGCCGAGTATGATGCAACCTAAATACTAAAACACAGACAAATATTGAAAATACTGTACTGTACTGAGTAAATGTTTCCAAGCAATAGCAATGACTCCTGTTATTTACTCCCTTCTTCTGTTTTCTTCATTCCTCCTCAGATCATTCCTAACTTCTTCCCTCTGTTAGAGTCTCAGGTCCGTCAAGGTGTTTTTAATTCCTTAAACTTCATCATGGAGAAGCGAGTGCTGGCGTAAGAAATGCACAAATTTGTCTCTGTATTATGTATA
>JARVGV010000630.1:23516867-23538927 GCA_031762435.1 Hypsolebias longignatus | reverse complement strand
GTAATTATATGTCAGCTTTTACATCATCTACCTCAGGCTTTAAGCTTAATTTTGTAGGCACTGCTTTCGTTGCCGCCTTGGAAATTAAATTAACGTGCATGCTCATACAGCTCTTAAAATGTCATGGTTATATGTTACTCAGGTGATAAAACATTAGAAAAAGTTATTTATTATGTTTTATTCTTTGCTGTAGTATATATTTTTTGTTCAGTTTGATTTTTTAAGGGTGTTTGCAGTTTACATATACGGTAGTAATGTAGAAATAACTGTTGTGAATTGATTTAAAAATTTTGTCTGTAAATGTTTTTAAAAAATGCCCTAAATCTGACATTTTTAGTCTAGAATGTTTTGAAAAATGTAATGAAATATGTCTGCAGTCTCCGAAGTTCTAGCAGTAAACTGGCTCAGCTGACCCTGGAACAGATCTTAGAGCACTTGGACAACCTGAGATTGAGTCTCAGCAACACAAAGAACAATTGTTAGTACACGCACTTGAATTGTTTTAGATAAACAACTGATGACGTGCAGCTCGGTAACTCTCCGTTTGTCTCTGCCAGTTTTTACTCAGACGCCGATCCTTCAGGCTCTGCAGCACGTTCAGGCCAGCTGCGATGAAGCTCATAAAATGAGGTGCTCACGTGCAAAACTAATGATATCCATGATGTCACGTCCATTCATGGTGACTAATGCTTTTCACATCACTTCCTCTCCCTGCAGGTTCAGTGATTTATTTGCTCTTGCAGAGGAGTACGAGGACTCACAGTCAAAGCCTCCAAAGTCTCGGCGAAAAGCTCCGGCCTCGTCGCCTCGCTCCAGAAAAGGAGTAGCTCCGCCCACCAACAACGAGGAGGAGAGCGGATCCAGTAGTGCCTCGGTACATATCTTGGCCACATGTTTTTTTGACATCAACAGTTCTCTGGACAACTTAACTTTGTGTTTGATCAAGTAACAAGTTTCAGACTTGTTTGTTCAGGCTATGGAGAATAAATCACTTAATTTACCTTTCTGGATTTAAAAGTTTGACTTTTTGTACCAACGTAGGCATGTTGGGCCAAATTTCTGGAGACAAAACAACAGTATTTTACTTCAACACTTTGGACTTGCTCAATTTGTTACAGCTAACACGTTAAACAGGTTCTGACTTATTGCTTTACTTATTGCTCTTTCCTTTCTCTTATGGATAAACAAATTTGCCCATTGCGAAATCAGTCGATGTGTGTGACCACCATGCAAGTCTTACCCGTACTCCATTTCTATTTATGTTTTTAACTGATGTCAGGTTTTGCAGTGACGTTGTTGAATGTGTTGTAGGAGGAGGAGGACTCGAAGCCCAAAGCTCCTAAAAGGAAGCGGAAAGGCTCGTCGGCGGTTGGCTCCGATAGTGACTGATGGATCCTCAGACCGATCACATACAAGCCAACAGAGACCGCCTGCCAACCAGCTGTTCAACCTCTGGAGGAGGCCTGAGACGGGCTCAGGGATGATGTGGACTGTAAACCCATGTTGCGAACTAACTTTTACATGACGAGACTGATTCTGTTCCCATGGAGACAAATTCCGACTGCTGGACTCCACACAGGCCGGCTGTTCTCCCAGGATGGCCCTGGAGGAGAAGCACAAACTCTTAAACTAAATGGACTGATTTTAACAGCGAACACAACTCCAACAGTGGTGACGAGTGTGACCCCTGTCCTTTTTTTTTTTTTTTTCCTGCGGGGGCCATGGACTTATATTTTGGAGCATCTTGACTTCCTGCTGTTTTTAGCAGCTCCTGCCTGTTTGTTTCACTGCAGTAAAAACTCTTCATCTGTGTTCAGTCATGTCAGATGAATTCTTGATAAAAAAAAACACACAAACTGATGGTTTCAGGGTGTCATATATCTGTTACTGGGTATTCTAATGGGAGGAGGGGGTGACGCTGCTCTATGGCACCACAGTCAGTAAACGACCTTTTGAACATTTTACTGGTGTTTGCAAAAACTTGTCAAAATGTGTCTCTGGGGCCTCTGAGCTTTTCTGACTTTTGGTAAAAACAAATTGACAATTTGATTACCGCAAAAATATATTTTTATGGTCAAAGCATCTTTTACAAGAATTAAATGTAGGTTTTTTTTAAAAAAGTGGAAACCAAGACTTCACCAGTTCAGAGTCTGAACGTTTCAAAGTGGTCAGAAAACGGCAGAAGTCCTTTCTTAAAATATTATTTACAGCCATGTGTCGTAGAAGACATGAAATACAATAAATAAACAAATGGGGGACGGATGATGTTTGCTGAAGATCTAGCAAAACCCCACAGACACCAAAAAAAAAAAAAAAACACAATTTTGTGTCATTTTTATCTTTTTAAGATTATTACCCTGACGAAAATAATGAGGCATTAAATGAGAAAATACATATAAAAGAAACGGTTATTAAAGGTGTATCATTCCTTTAAGGTATAAAAACAAAAAAACCTTGGTTTGGTCAAACTGAATATATTGTTACGAGCAATCTTATGAAATTTTGCAATATGTGTTGTGAATGACTCTCAGCTACTACCACATCAAAATTTAGCCCAATATCTGAGGAGATGACTGAATCACAGCCATTTTTGTATGAGTAACATGGATTAGCTGTGGCAGCCATCTTCAGCTGGATTGATTCAAAAGGTGTATAACATCCATTAATTACTTTCTGGCTCATGAGATATAAACAGTTAAACAGCAAATATCTCTCAAGCAGGTGTTTTTCAATGACTCTCAACTACCATACCAAATCTTAACACAGTGGTTGTGTTTTACTTAGTTACAGCCTTTTTGTGTTTTCTAAGCTCAGTTGACTGTCTTGATCTTGGTTGGCCTCAAAAGTTCATCAGTACAGGTCCAGCCAATGATGATTTCCTGAACATTTTATCTAAATTCATCCAGTGGTTTGAAATATTGTGCTGACAAATGGGAGTCGATTCCAAATAATGGTAAAATGTTTAACAAAGATCTTGTGTAATCTGCACTTTTCAGTTAATATTTCACAAAATTTTAAAAGCTATAAACTTTTTTTTTAACCCTCCTGCTGTCCTTGGGTCAATATGAGCCATGAGGCCTCAGCAGAAGGGTCAAGGTCTGTTGGCTGTGACAATCAGGCTGATTTCAGATGTTAATCTTGTGTAGATGCACATCCAGTGATTACTTCCTGCAAAACTAGTATTTCACAAGATATTTTGTTAAACGTTTGACGTGCAAAAACTAAAAACTGATGGGTTTCTCAACGAGTGAACATGCAGCTTCCATCTAACAACAAGCAGGAGACTACAAACAATTTCCATTTTGGGTTCTCGTTTCCTCTACAGTGTGTTGCTTTAAATTATAAAAGTTACGATGTTAATCAATCCAAACAAATTCACTGTTAGATCTTTTAAAAGAAGATTGGTTGTCTATTGTTTTGTATATTTTCTATGAGGGGTTTAAAGACATAAAGGCACCTGAATGATGTTTGAAGACAAATTGACAGCAGGTGGTTTTAGAGTCTGGGTGATGGACAAGGTCTCATTAAGGTCTGATTGGATCCACCTGCTGCTGATATTTAAACTCCAGCTGAGTCGGTCTAACATTACACTGGTCTGAGAAGCTCCTTCACTCAGCTGCAGATTCAAGTTGTTGCTTTTTAGTTGAGCTTCAGAGACTTGATCCACTGTTTATCGGGAGTGAAACCTCCAGTTAAGGTAAACGGTTGATGTTGTAGATTAGTCACTGTGTTTAGATGGTTTATCTGAAACTAATGTGTTTTGTTTTTGCACCCTCAGACACAATGTCTACGGTTAAAACCGGACTGTCCCTGCGGACCTTTGCTCTGACTCCAGATAGGATCCCCAGCTTCCTTGTCCCTTCTCGCAGTCGCTTCCTGGCCTCTCCGAGGCTCCACAGGTGCTCCACCGACCGGATCAGACTCCTCTCGGACTCTGACTCCACGGACGCCAGCCCACCGGTGACCCCGACAGGCCTTGTGGTGACCTCTCCATGTCTGCTTCGTGCGCCCACATCGCGGCTGGGCCGTCTGCGCCGCACCGCCGCTACCGCAGAGGACGACACGGACGCCACGATGCAAGCGGCAACGTCTCTGGCGCACGTGCCGAAGGTGACCACGCCTTATGGCTTTAGAACCATTTCGGCCGCGAGTCCGTGCACGAACATGCGGGAGTCCTTGTTCCACAGGAGCAAACCCGTGAAGGTGACAGCCACCGACGCTGGAGCCCAGGACCCAGAAACTCTCCACAGTCCAGGTCCTGATGGGTCCAGGGCCAGCATCTGGCCCGTTAAGGCTCTTGGTCTGCAGGTGGTGAAGGAGCGGAAGAAACCTGTGGCTGCCCTGAAGGCTCTGAGCCCCTCATACCGGATCCCTTCACCCCGTTAGTGGGACCACCTTTGACAAATGGTGTGAACTGAGATGTCTTTATTTTGAATATTTTAATAAAGGTTTTTAATTTTTCAGAACTTTGGTCTAAAATGGATTTTACTATAGGCCACAGAAGCTGACTGACAAAATGAGAATAATCTTGGGTTACTCTAAAACCTGTACAAATGTAATCTCATCACTTTTCACAGCAGCCCCTAAAATTGGTACTCTAGTACAGGGAGAGAAGTGGGTGCTCCATAAGAGCTTTATTTCTGCGCTGTAAGCTTTACAAACTTATTTGCAATATTTCTTGATTTCATGTGCAAAATCCAGGTGTAGATTAGATCTAGCAAGGTCAGGTCCTCGAGGGATTCTGTGAAATGTTTTCTCAAACTGAAGTTTTGTTTTGGGTAAAAAGATGAACGTCAATCTGTCCAGACCTGACTTGTCAGATTATTACATAAGAGGTTTTTTGGGGGGAGTGAAGTATAACTAGACTCAGTCTCAACTTCATTTCGAAATTTCATAAAACTACTGAAATCCTCTAAGCACCCTGATTTTTTTTTTATTTTTTTATATATATACACTAAAGTGCATATTTACTGTAGCTGTCTATTGTCTATACTTTGTTCTGCCTGGAACCTCTTGTAAATAGTTCTCGTGGCTCAATGAGACTAGCCTGTATAAATAAAAGTTGAAATTAACTGGATTATTTTGTCAGTTTCTGACGTTGAAGAATCGCGACCAAAGACTGTCCAAATAGGCGCAACTCAATGACGTCACAACCTTATGACACCGGAAATGTAGTTTTTGTGTGCTAAATTGGCTTGTAGTTGTGGCGGTAAGTCTGACTTTCAGCTCAGCAGTGTGATTATCAACATATTTAACCTTAATGAAGCAGAGTCCATAGGGAGCTGGACCAGGACACAGTCTGGACCCCGCTGTTCTTGCAGTTGGTGGACTCGCGAGCTAACTTAGCCGCTACTGCTAGCGGTGGGACAGTTGCTAGCCTAGCTACCGTAGCCAGTGTGTGCGGTGCTCTTGACCGCCTTAACTCTTCGAAACCCGGCGTGAGTTTATCTTTAGGCGCTAATCAGAGCTAAACGCTAAATGACAGGAGCAAATGCCAATTGATGACGATGAACGAGCGCGAGCGCCTCTAGAACATGTTTTCTGTGTGGATAAGAGTATTTTTAGCGGCTTTTGGTGTTTCACAACTTCTAACCGTTTTTCGATGTCAACAGGACCGGTGTAAATGCAAGAGCTTCGCAGTGCAGCTGGAATTTAATAAAAGTGAGTTAACCCGCAGTTTTCTTCGAGCTTCGTTAAGTATTTTTGTCCTAGTTTATTTTAAAGAGTGTGAACAATTTGGCAGACAAGTTATAAAGCAGAAACGAGTGAAGATGTAGTTTTAAAACTGTTTACCTAATAACTTTACTGTTGTGCTCTCTATCAATTATTCAGGGGTCAGAGGTCATGTTTCTCCGCAATGAACCCAGTCCGCAAACGCCTCAAACTGAGCCCGTCCAAACCACAAAATGCTCTTAGCAGCACCAGCATTGTCCAGAGCTTCAGACCGCCTCAGGCCAACTCCCATGATGCTTTGGTGCTGCCAGGAGCCAGTACTGAGGAGGAGGAGGAGGGTTACCTGCAGGTGGAGGAAGACACCACTGATTCCAGCCTTGTCATTACTATGGGTAAAACACAACCCCAGCCCAGAGCAATCTTCATAAACAGTGAAGATCTTTGTACTGATTCCTGAAATGTCTGTGTCTCAGAAGACAGTCAGATGAAGGTAAAAACAGCGAGGAAGAAAGCGCTGAAGAAGAAAAAGCAGACACTGAATGAGGAAGGAACTGATGAGAAGTGCAGGACGTCAGAAACTGAGGAAGAGGAGGAGGCAGGTGTGGAAGTGGAGATTGACACCCAGCTAGACCAGTCACTGGAGACAAAGTCCAAACAGCACAACCTTACCACTGTGAACGTCAAGAACATCATCCACGTGAGTTCATGCACCATTTTCTTCAGTAATGTGTGACTCAGATCCTTAAAACCACTGTGCTTTATGTTTTGAGTTTTAAAAGCTCAACCTCTGTCTTACAGGAAGTGATCACCAATGAGCATGTGGTTGCAATGATGAAAGCTGCCATCAATGAAACCGAGGCAGTCCCTCCATTTGTGAGTTTCTATCTGATGTCCAGCAAACGCTCTCAGTCAAGCTACAATGTTTCAGTCACCTTCTTGTTAATAAGTTTTTAACATGAAGTTTGTTCTGTTTTTAGGAGCCTAAAATGACTCGATCCAAGTTGAAAGAAGTGGTAGAGAAGGGAGTGGTGAGTTTTTGTTTAAATAATTCATTAATCTTAAATCCCAACTGAGAAGTGGGTTCACATCTTTTTAGGTGATTCCCACCTGGAACATCTCACCCATTAAGAAAAGCAGTGATGTCAATAAGGTAAATCCAACAATCAGTCCGGACTAACTGTTTGCTGCCGACCTTGCACTTTATCACAGTTAACTAAATGTTACTTAGTAGTTAAAAGTCCCACAGTTTCTTAAAAAATAATTTGTCTTCAGGCTCCTCAGTTTGTGGACATTCCTCTGGATGAGGAAGACTCGTCTGATGAAGAATATCGCCCTGATGAAGAAGAGGAAGACGAAACAGCTGAAGATGTGCGGTCGTGCTTTGACTTGCGACAGCTCACTTTCACTGTGATGCTTATTGGTGAATTATTAATCTCTTTTTGATGTGTGCGTGCAGACATTCCAGGAGAGCGACATGGAGAGCACAGCTTCGTCTCCAAGAGGGAGAAGATTAAACAAATCGGAGGAGGACAGCTGCAGCCCCTGGCAGGTAACAGCTGCTTTTCATTTAAAACTAAAAACTGAGTTGAGTTTATATTTAATAAACTAAAAAGCAGGACACGCGAGTTTCTAGATTAGCTGTCCCCCAGTTTAGATCCTTCATACATTTTTCCTCCCTCTGCTCAGACTTCTCGAGTTCGCTCCAGACGTGTGAAGGTGGGGTTAATGGGACCTCCCCCTCCCCCAAAAGCCCCGCCGCCTAAAGGTGTGATTGACAGCTTATTCCTGGAGAAACTTCATGCTGTTGAAGAGGAGCTGGCAGATTGTATGGATCCCTATCAGGTAACTAAAAGAACTGTAGGGTAACAACAAACACATGAGACAAATATGGGTTGAGCTGTTCACAACGAGAGTAAACCTCATCTACAATCTTAATTGACTATAAAAAATAACTGGCTGATTATTGTTTGTCTATCACTCTCAGCGTCTGTCTGAGTCTGAGGATGAATCGGGTGTGATGGCGTACCGGACTAGGTCTAAGCGTCCTCTTCGAGATGTCCCGCTGGGTCAGCTGGAGGCGGAGCTCCGAGCCCCTGACATAACTCCGGACATGTACGACTCCAACCCTGCGCCTGAGGACAAAGATTGGACTGATTGGTTGAGAGGCCTGATGAGCTCAGATGTATGTAATGAAGGTGAGTATTTGTCTTATGGTTGGGTCCAAAAGCACATTCTTATAAGTTCAACTTCAAGTTGTGTTTATTTGTCATATGCAAGGTTAACACAGGGTTAACAGTACAATGAAATGCTTGGGATGAGAAGAACCGGCTTGACTCGCTAAAAAAAAAATCAAAGAACAAACCAACAAGAAATAATAAAAGCATGCAACAAGGGTACACAAAAAAGTACCAAAAAGTGAAAAAGTAATTATAATATTTACAAAGTCCTAAAGAGAGATTTTGAACAACAACATGGTAGAATATAATGGTGCAGCAGGATGAATTTGAATGAATAAGTATTTCAAGGTAGTAATATAAGCTAAAATGCACATGATATTACTATAATATTGATGCTATAATACTACGATATTTACGATACGATTATACTATATACACTACTAAACGATACTATAATATTGATATAATTTTCTTTTTTAAGTTGGGTCCAAAAGCACACTCCTATAATGTAAATATTAAAATAAAAAACAGTCACATCGCCCGATTCCAGTCAACCCCGTCAAAGGTCAGTGTAGAATCCCACGAACAGTGTGTCACAGATTCTCTATCATTTCAACAGAGGAGTGTGATGATGAAGATGATCCAGAGTACAACTTCCTGGCTGACACTGACGAACCTGATTTGGAGGATTACCGTGACGACAAGGCTGTCCGCATCACAAGTCAGTAGTGACACCCACAGCAAAATTAGATTTCAATTCAGTCCAGAGCCTCTTTTTAAAATTTTCTAGCTTTTCTTCTCAGCTGTTACGCTGATCTAATCTCACGTTGTTTGTCTGTCCTCCAGAGAAGGAGGTGAACGAGCTGATGGAGGAGCTGTTTGAAACGGTACAAACTCCACTGCATTCATTCGTAACATTAGCAGTGATCCTGTTACACTTACTGTATTTTTCAACCTATAAGTCGTGTTTTTTGCATAATTTGCATGCCCTTTGACTTACAGGTCATTTTTGCCATATTCATAAACCATTTTTGGGCTGAGATATGACTGTTTTCATTCATTCTGACTGAATTTTTTTAACTGTATCATTTTCAGCCACTAGAAAGCAGCAGAGTAGTAGTGGTATGGCATACTGTTGTACCATGTAATAAGTAAACATGGCTATAATGACAAATTCAAAAAAGATCAAGACAAATACTGTAATTGGACTTTATTTATTATGCTTTATACTTTTTTGGTTTTGTCTTGAACTTTTTAGAATTTACCATGTCCTGGATGACTGAGAATCTTCACCAGCTATTAATGACACAGTCGGCCTGCCGTAGTAGTCCCCCCACCTTTGTTCTGCTCGTTGCTTGGAGCAAGTCAAACCAGCTGCACCACCCCAGTGAAATGCAGCTAATTTGATTAAAGTGCATTTATTACGTAAAACTTCAACTGAGACACACCTTTGCTATAATTTCGAGGAAACAAATAATTGTTTTTAGGTATTTATCTTGTTGAATTTCAAAGAAATGCGGAGGGTCGTACCTCTGCGCGTGCCTTCCACTTCTGCAAATCGGGTTTTGAAATAAAAAGGGAACTGTATTAAACTGCTAATGGTCAGTTTTGCACATAAGTTTCCCACATTTTTCTTCCGTCTATACTTAAAGCTAATTTCTACCTTTTATCACTTAATAGTGATCGTATTTAGAAAAATATTTTTTAGGACTGTTTGCTAATACTGAATAGCAAAAACGCTTACAATAATTAGCAGCCTTAAATATTTAGTACATGCCTTAAATTTATTGTTTGGTTTAAATAAATCAGAACGATGCTGCTATCAATAAAAGATTAAGAAGCTGTTCAATGGGTTTAAGCTTCTTTTTGTCTGTCACTTTGTGTATCTGCATCAGTTGAAAGAGGACCTGGCCGGACAGGAAGTGGATGATGAAGGCCACGAGGAAGAGGAGGAGCCGCAGGAGGGAATTCACACTGTTCAGACACACACGGTTGAAGAGCAGCACGTGTATGTAAAACACTAAACAACTAAAAAATATATGTATTTTCTGCCTTGATAACTTTTGGTTCACGCCTCAGACCAGCTGATGATGAGGCAGAAGATGAACCAATGACAGAACTGCGTACGGTGAGGCAGCAGCTGACTTTGGTCCGGAAGAGGCGGCAGATGAATGCATCGTACAGCACGCATTGTCCAGAACCGTACACACTGAAGCTGAACGCTCAGCAGAAGCAAAGACTGGAGCAGCAGCTTCAACAGGTACAACAAATACAGTACATTAAAAAAAGAAGAGAAGAACCTACTGGTTAACGTGCACCAACATGTTCCTCTCTGTTTCTGCTGCCCGCAGCATGTCCAGTTGCTGACTCAGGTCCACCTGCTGACCTCTCCTGTTCTCAGACTGCACAGTGAAGCTGAGACCACCAGACAATTCCTGGTAACTCCCACACTAACGTGTTTTACTTGATAGAAAAAGTTGTTAAAAATCTGCTTGAACAAGATTAACAGTTTTTGCACAACTGCTATAAGATATCACCTTAATGACAAATTTATTATGATCATGACGGTGTTTCAGCGTCTGCTGAATAATTTATCTTGAATGTTGTTGAATCCAAACAAAACACTGCAAACACTGTTCAGTTTTAAATCCTGTGTGTTTTCATGGCGTTCGTCAGTTTGAGTTGGACGTGCTGGCTCAGAGGGGTGAGCTCGTTGGGTCTGCAGGTCGTCCTGCTTTTCAAAGCGCTTTCAGAGTCTCCAACCTGAAGGAAGCTCTGGAGCTGCTGGAGGAGCTGAAACAGACTCCTATTGACTACCAGCCGCAACACCACAAACCCGACGCCAGAGGGCACAGTGAGTAGCATGCAGCTCGGAATCATGGGAGATTTGGGAAACTTGTTCCCGTCTTTGTAGTTACTTTCAAAGGAACATTTTTTTAATGGCAGTCAAAGTTTAGGACTGTGCCAGTTTGGATGCTGAGAAAATGGAGAATCCATGAACTTCCTTTAAGGGCATGTTGTTGGCAGATCTTTGATGTTCTGACAAGGCCTTAGATTTTAAAAGTGTCCTGGTGAATGTTAGGTATTGATGTTGTAAATGTACTCTTGTCTTTCTGTCTCTGTGTTGCCAGTGCGCTGCTTCCCCGTCATGCCAGCTGAGCTGGCCTGGGTGTTAGCTACTCGTCCAGTGTTCCTTTACCCAGAGCTGCTGCCCTGTGCCAGCCTCGACCCGGCTATGTACTGCCCCCGCAGGACGGCGGCTTTCACTGCAGCTGAGGACTGGTAACACATACACACACACACAAGGATGGGGATGTTTTTAAGTTGGGATGTGTGAAGTACTTTTGAGGAGCTGATATCTTACCTAGGCCTGTCGCAATAAACAATAAATCAATTAATCGCATGATAAATGAAAATGATCAACCTCATATTCGTTTATCGGCTTTATTTATTTGTGCCTCTCTACTGAAGACACTCGATGACAAAAAGCTCAACTCCGGTGTTCTTCACTGACCCCTCCCTTTTTCTTTTCTCTTTAAAATCCATTTTAACCGTCCAAAATTGTGTTTTTGGATCGTTCAATGCAGCTAAGCTACGAGCTAAGCTAACAGGCCAACCTTGTGAAAAAAAAAACTTTGTCTTGTCAAAGCTCCAAACATCACAGTTGAAACTCGTGCCTTTGTGTAAAAAGTTTTTTCTCTGCAAAAAGAAGCTGAGAACTTGTTTACTGATTTTTTTTTTTTTTTAATTAAAAGCTTTGTGTGAAAAATGCTAAAGAGCTCAAACCACACTGAGCAGCTGCCATTTTGAAAACCAGAGACACAGCCCATGTCACGTCAAGGGGCCTCCCTCCCATTTTTCTTAAAGAAACACGCTGCTCGCTCCCTCACTATCCATCCTTCCGTTCAAGCAGTCTTATACTGCCATCCAGTGGTCAAGAAAGGCACTACACACAAAATTAACCAACATTTCTTCTTAAATTTGAGAATAATCACTAATTATTCTCAAATTTCAAACAATACTATTGTTTATCACAATAATTTCTGAGACAATTAATTGCCCAGCAAAATTTATGAGGACAGGGTTGATCTTACCTGCAGTTTACAGATTTGACTAATAAAGAAAAAACATCTTTCTCAGCAGAGACAAAAGAAAAGCAAACTTTCTTAAAAGGTCTGACCAGTTTTAACACGTGTCTTTGTTTTATTAGTTTGCTGGTACTTGGTCTCAGGAACATGGAGGGGGCATGTGACCCACCTAAGCTTGTCTCTCAGTTTCTGCTGAGGAAAACTGTGGTGCAAGTCCGACGGAGGATCCTGCAGTGCTGCAGACCTGGTACACCTGATAACATTGTCAAGGTATTCCAGTCCAACTCACTCGGAGTTGATTAGCAGCTGTCTCGTCTCAGAGTGTTGACTCCGTGTCCTCTGCAGGCCTTCAGGTACCAACAGGTGGTGTGGTCAATGCCAGTGGCCTGCCGTCGAGTCGATCCAGCGGTGCGGCGCCCTCCTGTGGAGAGAGAACAGACCGTCCTGCCTCTGTGGCTTGTGGTACCACAGTTGATTTTCTGCATGGTTATATTTCCAGTCTGTAGTTAAAGTGAAGGAGTTCATCTAAAGCTACACAAAAGTAGAAAAAAAAATCTTAATTTGCAAGAATCTCTACCTACGAACAGAGAAATGGTTGTTTACATTTTCCATGTGGCAGCACTCTTTTTATAATTTCCACAAAACTGTTAAATGTTGGATTACTTTTGTAATTTGCTGTAAATATAAGACAAGTCAAGTTAGTGGGTCTGTAGTTTGAATAATAGTTTGCAGAAGTTGAAGTTCAACAAATTAAAAATGTTTGTTCTCCCAGCGAAGCCTCCCCGTCATCTACCCAACCATCAAACACTTCAACAACCCATCCGGCTCCGGCCCAGAAGCTCCGCCCTCCTGCAGGAGGGGTAAGGCCCGTCACAGTCACCTGGCTTTTGTGCGCTCCGCCCCTGACACCTACAGCTTCCCACCTGGGACCAGGTACCCGCCTCGCCTCCCCACAAACCTAGACTTCAAACGGATGGGGTTTGTCCTGCTGCAGCAGCTTCTCCCCTCTCCTCCTCATGATGTATCATCGGCGTCTGAAGGTCCACTCAACACCTCCTCCCCTTCTTCTCCTTTACAACCGCTAAGTCCTCCTCAATACCTCCTGCAGCGCCTCCACCCAACCAAAGCAGATGAAACTCCTGACATCATAAGTGCCTCCGCTGTTTCCTCTGCATCCTTGGAGCAGATCAGTCGACACTGTCGGACGCTGGCTGGCCTGAGGAGGAGGAAGTCTGCTGTACCTCCTGCTGCAAGGAAACTTTGCCTGAACGAAAGAGAAAAGAGGAGTGATGATAAAGCCCCTGCTGCTCCTCCTTCTTCACCTGAAGGCTCCGCCTCCTTTCAGGAAAAGGGTGATGATGCCATCGTCGTTAATAACGATGAGGAAAAGGAAGAAGAGGTGGAGGAGGAGAGCGACCTCCTCCTGGCTCTGTCTGAATCGTCACCCAGTGCGGCAGGAAGTATTGCCCACGAGGACGACCTGTCCCATCCGAAGGAGGCGGAGTCAGAAAGTGAACAAGAAGAGACCGTGGTCCACCGTGAAGCAGTAGAAGAAGAAAAAAATAATGAAGGGGCATCTTCAGATGACTCCAGAGCATCTGTCATGCATCTGCAGGTCAGATATGTAGATGTTTTTAACTTCACGTTAATTTAATTTGCAGCTTCTTCCAGTCTGTTTATATCAGGAACAGTTTCAGGATGAAATGCTTTATTAAAAAAAAAAAAAAAAAAGTTTAATTCATTCAGAAACAAAAAAGAACAAGGACTTTTACTATTTTTGATTATGCTAAACGCCTGCAGGCATTTAAAAATGTTTTTAGAAGTAATTGGTCCAATAAGCTCTGAGTTTTTGACAAATCACGCTGTGAAAAATTCAGATGTAGAATAAAATATGTTTTTGGTTTCATATTTCTGAAACATCTATGTTTTAATCCACATGGACCTTCAGACCTTGGAGTTTTCACAATAAAATTGACTTAACGCATGAACTGGGAATAATAAAAAAAAAAAATGAAAAAAACGTTGAATTGTTGTAAATATAAACTAATAATTCTGTTTGTGTTTTTAGGAGCTGCTGTCGTCAGATGAAACTGGAGATGATGAAGATGATCAGAGGGAGTCGGAGGACATGGTGTTTGCTCAGGATTATCTTCACAGAGTAAGAGAACGCACAAAACTAATTACTTTAGTTTTACAAGCATCACCTTTTATTTTTTTATTTGCCTACATTTAAAAGTTTGTCACTTTATTTCTTTGTGTAGTTTTTGGATCTTCACCTCAGCTGGGGATTCATAAAAAAGTAGGGCTTAGATAAAAAATATTTATGCTGGTGACAAAAGTTGTCGGTTTTCTGAAACGTCAAAAACATTATTAGCTTTTTTAGAGGTTGTTTCATTATACAGTATAGTCAATTCGAAAAGGTGGTTTCATCTCAATAAACCTTTAATTATTTTGTGTCTCCACATTGTCCCTGCCCATCATTAACATTTAGCTTGTTCCACCAGTCCTCAGTACAGATGTTTCCACGGTGTTGCTTTGTGTTTTCCTGTGCAGGTATGTGAAGCGGTGAAGGGGTGCTCAGGCCTTTCAAAGCAGCTGTTGCACATTTTGGATGAATTTTCAACAGCGGGGCCTTCAGAGGCATCAGGGACTTTGGAGGTTTTGTACAACAGGCTGAGTTCTGTCCTACAGCCGTGGCCTCAGCTGCTCAAAGACTTTGCTGCCTTCCTCAACAGAAGACAGGCTCAAAGCTGTGGACTGGTGGGTGACGTTACTCTGACACCACAACGACTCGACGTGATTTACTTTGGGTACCAATTTTAAATCTTCGTCTCTGTCAGCTGTTGGAGCAGCAGCTGTTTGAACGCAGCAGGCAGTTTCTCAGGCGACTGGGGCAGAACCTGGGAGAGAACTCCTCGCTCTACCAGCAGGTGGTTTCTGTCCTGCAAGGAAGCTCCGCCCCCTCATCAGAAGACTTTGACAAGGTAGATATTTACCTTTGACCCACCCTTAGCACTAAGTTTAAGTGTTTAAGCCTAGTGTAAAATGGCTTCATTTAAACTTGTGATAAACAATAAATCAATTAATCGCATGATAAATGAAAATTATCGACCTAGTTTTCATTTATTAGCTTTATCGTTTCCTCATGTCTCTCTTTCTACTGAAGACACTGGACGACAAAAAGCTCAACTCCGGTGTTCTTCACTGACCCCTCCCTTTCTCTTTAAAATCCATTTAACTATCCAAAATCGTGTTTTTGGATTGTTAAAAGCAGCTAAGCTGAGAATCTAAGCTAACAGGCTGATCTCAGGGAAAAAACCTCTGTCTTGTCAAAGCTCCAAAATTCACGGGTGAAACCCGTGCCTTCGTGTAAAAAGTTTTTCTCTGCAAAAAGAAGCTGAGAACTTGGTTACTGATTTTTATTAAAAGCTTTGTGACAAATTCTATGCTAAAGAGCTCAAACCACACCCGAGCGTCTGCCATTTTGAGAAGTGAAAACAGGGAGAGACAGCCCATGTCACGTCAAGGGTCCTCCCTCCCATTTTTCATAGAGACACACTGCTCGCTCCTTCACTATCCATCATTTGGTTCAAACAGTCTTATACTGCCATCTGGGGGTCGAAAAAAGGTACTACACTCAAAACAAATCAACATTTAGTCTTAAATTTGACGATAATTTCTAATTATCGTCAAATTTAAAATAATACAATTTATCTCAATAATTTCTGAGACAGCAAAATTTATTGAAATTACTATATTTAAATTTAAATTTTACACAAAATTACATTCATTATTAAACAATCTCATGTGGTCTCTGTGTTTCTGCTTGTTTCTGCTCTCAGGTCTCGTCTCTGCTCAAGCAACACCCAGACCTGCAGGAAGAGGTCCAAGAGTTCTTCCAGCAGCTTCATACCTGCTCCTCGCCTGAAACAACCAGCTCTTCGAAACCTAATATGGACTCGGTTTCCCAGAATCCTCATGACAAGCACAGAAAGGCTGTCAGTACTCACAAAGGAAGCGATGGCGAGGAAGAGGGGGAGCAACAAGCTGTCTGTGCCAAAAACATGGCACTGACATCTAACGGCAAGAAGGTCGTCGTCTGGACACGGTCAGAACAAAATATGCACACAGTGACAAACCCGCTTTTAATAAAACATCATAAATACAGTTATAGAGTTTTTTTTCCCTCTCTTTTCAAAACATTTGATGCCTCCATAGCTCATTAGAGCCATGCAGTTGTCCTTGAATCAGCAGACAAGATCCTCCTAATGATGTGTCCATTGGCAATACAGTGAATTTAATGCATTCTGAAATATGCTTGTTAGCACATACATCGTCTTAATGTTGCCCTTTTTCTTACACAGTGGAATATACTTCTTGTTCTCACTGGTTTTGCTTGAATCAGAATGATGTGTTAAGGGTCCATGTATAGCTTAAAAGCACAACTATTGCCTTAATAAAACCACAAAGATATTTATTTTTGTATAGCATGTTAACATTGCTAACTATAATCATTCTTTATTTATTTATTTTTTTTTTTTGCTAGTGTGTTTGTAAACTTTTAGTTCCATACATCACATCCCAAAGTAAAAAAATATATATATATTGTGAAAAAACAATCAAAATGCGGTTATTGTAAATATGAAAAGGACCAAATAAACACAAGATAAAACATTATAGAACTTTTAAAAGTAGAATTGAAGATATTGGAAACGTTTAAATAAAGCTGATATTGCTGTTTCAGTGACGCTGATCGCATCATCCTGACGGCCTGTCAGCAGAGAGGGGCCAACAGGAACACATTCAGACAAGTGTCCTCTCAGCTGGGAAATAAGACTGTCCAACAGGTGAGAGAGCACACAGCTTATTGTGTTGAATCAGTACCTAATAATTCCCTAACTTATTAAACAATGTTTTGGTGTTTCCTTCAGGTACGCTTTAGATTCCAAGACCTCATGAAGCTTTTTCACTCTGCGTCCCAAAAGTCCACTTCCTGTTCGTCAAAGGGCCGGCCAGCAAGCAAGAACAGTGCAGCTCCCGACTGAACAAGCAACAAAAAGAGAAGTTTGTTAAAGTAACACAAAGTGAACGACTGCACCGAGACTGATCCGGATCTGCCACTGTGGAATCACATCTGTGACGTTCCAGTTACGGGTTTAGTTGATGCAAACACAGACGACAAGATAAAGTTTAGCCGAGGATGCTGTAAAAAAAACTACAACTAACTTGTAGTTCACTGGTTTAATTCAAGAACATTGGTGAATTTTACAGTTTCAAACCTGGAGGATCCATCAGTTTGAGTCTAAAGTTTATTCATTTGCAGCTGAGCCGGACAAAGCAAAGAATATTTCTAAATCAAGTCAGTGTGTTCCTCTGAGGATACAGAATTGGTGTCAAATCTCTCTTATATTGTAATAATGTAAAAAAAAAAAAAAAAACATTAACTATGTCCTTCCAGATATGGCCTAAGACTGTAAAGGTTTTGTAAAGCACTTATACTTGTTTTGAACAGCTTTAATCCTAATTGTTCTTATCATGGTGAATACATGAATTATTTGGAATTTACCTTCTTGAACACTAAAGCCAAAATTAAAAATAGTTTTTGTCACTGAAGTCAAACAAAATTCCTGTAGATTAATGTTTTATTTATATTTTTCATCATTGTTAATGTTTTTTTTTTTTAAACTTTCCAGCAGATGAGCAGTAAACCCATAATATCAACAGACATTTGACACTTTGGCTCTACTCGGTCTTTTATTTTATACGTCTTGAAAAAGAGCTGCTGCCCCTTCAATCTGAGCACATTTGGTTTTACTAGAAACCATTCTGGTCCACTGGTCAATAGTAAACTTTAGTTCAACAAACCCTTGAGGTTTTAACGTTTTTTATTTGGTAAAGTTTTACTAGCTAGCAACTTGATTGTAAGACCTATATAATGCCAAATCTCAATTGATATAAAAAAATTTGATCTTCCCAAAGTGTTTAGGGTGCTGGGGGTTAAACTTGTGATTGTCGATGTGTTTCTTAACAACCTTGTTTCCACGTTTTGAGAAGGATGCTCCAGCATTCTGTTAGGGTTTTGTAATGATTGTTTATTCATATTGAATATAGAAAAATTAAAGACCAATTCAATAAAGAATTTTTTTTACATTTCTAAAATTGTCCTTGTTCAGTTCTGTTGCTCTCTCTCTCTCTCTCTCTCTCTCTCTCTCTCTCTCTCTCTCTCTCTCTCTCTCTCTCTCTCTCGAAATGTATATACTGTACTGTATATATAAATATATACTGTATATACACAGTATACAGCATATATACAGTATATATATATATAAATGGATGTGGATTGATGGAGAGGTATTTGTATAGAGATGAGCAATATGTTTTAAGATTATATTCCTTGCTAAATTTGTCTGTTAATATATATTAGAGTTATAAATAAGACAACAAATATGTTGTATATAAAAATATTTTTTTTTTAAAAAACTGGAAATTTCTCATTAAAAACGAGAGGTAGATGATTTTTTGGAATTGACAAGCCATTTGACCAATAGCATGGTTACATCACATCGGTTCGACCTGTTAGACCAATGAGAGCAGATTTCCGGCTTTTTTCCTGTTAAGTCCCGCCTTTCACTTGACAGCTGGTTGTTGGAGTGATAGCGGAAACTATCCAAAACGAATATTTTTCTCTTCACAATTAAAGCGGTAGGTTTAGGTTTTGGATTGAAACAGGACTTTTTTTGTGTTTTATTTGTTCAAAAACAAATCTACAAATAAGGTGGTTTAATTACATGTTTTTAAATTTATATTTACTTACAAAATCAATATTTGTTGTTATGAGCTGCGTCTTATTTTGAAAGGCCTAACCGGAACTCTATTTCGGTATCTCTTCAGGCGCTACGTGCCCATGGTTCTACGAGCTGGTGATGCTAATGGCGTCTTTTTTATATTTTTAAATTTTTACTTCGCAGTCTTGTTCAGTTCTGTCTCCGCCGTGATGACCCCTATCTGTCTGCTTCCCGCCGTTTCGCTGGCGTTGCTGTCATTTCGTACTGTGTCTTCGCACAGAGACGTGCTCGAGCTCGGGGACGCGGACTTTGAGTACCTGGCAACGGGGCACGAGACCATGCTGGTGAAGTTCTACGCTCCATGGTAACCGTTAGAATTATTACTGTTGTTGCCAGCTGTGTGTTTTGAAAATAATTCTGACGATTTACACTCATTTATTATTCCCCTGCCTCTTTATTCATTTGCCTCTCTTGATTCCTAATTTTATTTTACTTAAACGTTTAATAAAAGTCCTTCCTTAATTGTCATTTTTGTTCTGTTTAATTATATATTTTCAGGTGTGGTCACTGCAAAAAACTGGCTCCAGAATTTGAGAAAGCAGCAATGCGTTTGAAGGGAGCTGTTCAATTAGCAAAGGTAAAATTAGAGAAATTGCATTTTCTGCTAAAACTGAGTGCGGAATGGTTTAGCTGACATTTGCTGGAGAAGCTTAAACAGTTGTTAAAGCTAAAAAAAAAAAAAAATAAAAAAAAAATGAGACTGGTGGTTGAAAGCTTAAAAGAAGCAGAACACTAGCTTAAATCACCAAAAGATAACCAAAAGTTTAAAACAACAGAATTCAGTTCAATTCTGTTTATTTATATAGCAAGTAACAACAGAAGTTATCTCAGGGCACTGAACAGAAGCAGTCGTATATAAAAGTAATAAGTTAACAAAAACATTCATAAAAATAATAATTTAACACTATTTATCTGAGGAACAAGACTGCTTGTAATTTAACTCCATCACAGAACTCTCATGAGCAAGCATGATGGTGACAGTGGAAAGGAAAAACTCCCTCATGAGGAAGAAACTTTTAGCAGAACCAGGCTCATAAAGTGGCCATCTGCTTCGAACAGTTGGGTTTGAGAGGAACAGATACACAATGGTAGCCCAGTCTTAAAACTGGACAATGTGTCAGCCTCATGGACAGAAACTGGAAGTTGGTTCCACAAGAGAGGAGCCTGATAACTGAAAGATCTTCCTCCCATTCTGCTTTTGGAAACTAGGAACTGCGAGTAAGCCTGCAGTCTGAAAGCGAAGTGCTCAGAACAATAAGATCTTGAATATAAGATGGAGCTAGGTTGTTCAGAAATCTAGTTAAAAGTAAAAAGTAGCAGAGTACTAGTTTAAAGTCAAATGTAGCAAAATGCTAGTTTAAAGTCGCTAAAGGCTAGCTAAAAACTAAAAGCAGCAAAGGGCTGGCTTAAAGTAGCTTAAGGTTATAGCCTCACTATAAATTGCATAATGGTAGCTAAAAGCTAAACGTAGCACAACTATAACATAAAGCTAAAAGTAGCAAAAGGGCAGCTAAAAGCTAAAGATAGCATATGAAGCCAAAAATAATATGTTGGGACCAGTGGTGTAGTCTACATTTTTATAGTGGGTTACTTAGAAACCAAAGTACACCAGTTAGTACAATGTAATCGTTAATTTATTTTGATTTTCAAGCATATTGAACATTTCAAAATTTATTCGATGCTTATATAAATAATAATAAATATACAACAAACTTTGTACAACGGTTGGCTTTGTATTAAAAAACATGTTATAGATCTTAAGACAGTAACAAAGCAAAACATGTTCAAGTATTAAGTAGTAAGTATAGAAGTATTAATTATACAACAAACAGGTTGAACCAACTTAATGTGTCTATAAAATATTTCAAATGTGTTGACAATAACACATGTATCATTGGGCACTTTTAATTGGGTATACTGAAGTTCCCAAGGTTTTCTAGTGGGTATACTCATATACCCATGTATCACATAAACTATATCACAGATTGGGACCCTGTGTACACAGTTTCGTTCCACCACATGTACCACATGTGGTGCGTATGACAAATAAAGAACCTTGAATCTTTGAAATAGAGCAAGTATGGTGATGCAAATTTGAACCAAATCTTACAGCATCCATCTCCTGAAAGCTGTTGACGTAGTAAACAAATATAAAACCTGTGGGGGTCTGTCACTTGTCTTCCAGGTGGACTGCACCGCTCACTCAGAAACCTGTGGTCGTTTTGGGGTCACTGGGTACCCCACTCTAAAGATCTTCAGGTACGGCAAGGACTCAGCACCTTATGATGGACCACGCACTGCAGGTACAGATAATTTAAAACTGAACAGAACAAACAAAAAAAACGTGTTTGAAAAGTCAGCATTGTTACTGTGTAATGTTTGTGTGAATTCAGATGGAATCTATAACTACATGAAGAAGCAGACTGGTCCAGACTCTGTTTACTTGAAGACTAAAGAAGACCTTCAGACCTTTATCAACAACTATGATGCGAGTATTGTTGGTATGACTCATGTTTAACAATCCAACTTTACACCAGTCAAGTACTTTGTACTACATCAGTTTGGCAGTTCCACCACATCTTGTTTAAAGCACACATATATTATTATGAGTAAAGACAGCTGGTGTCATTGATTAGTTACACAGTCGGTGTTTCGTGGTAGGTGTTTTCTCAGGTTCTGACAGCGCTCGTCTGGATGAGTTTCTGAAGGCCGCTGGCCTGTTGAGAGAACAGTTCAGATTTGCTCACATCACAGATTTGCAGATAGCCAAGGAGCATGTTGGCTCCGAGTAAGTTTGCAGAACACATTTTCAAACGTTGTGTTTCAGCAGTGGATTTTACGTGTGTGTGTTATCGTTTGTCTTTCCAGGAGTGTGTTGCTGTTCAGACCTCCTAGACTGGCCAACACTTTTGAGGACGGTGTTGCTGTTTTTAAAGATTATCTGACCATCAGCTCTCTTAGACGCTTCATCAGAGATCACATGTAAGACTCTTCAATTTCGGTGCGCACAGCAACGTCTGATGGACAACAGAGGAACTACTGACTCACTATCATCTTGTCTGTGCAGCTTTGGTTTGTGTCCTCACATGACGATGGAGAACAGAGATCGTCTTAGAGTTCGTGACCTCCTGACAGCATATTACGACTTGGATTATCATCACAACGTCCGAGGGTCCAACTACTGGAGGAACAGGTAACATAATTCATTCAACCTTTATTTATGCAGGTTAATCCCATTGAGCCTCGGGGACTCATTTACAAGAGAGACCTGATTTTA
>JARVGV010000630.1:23472980-23483958 GCA_031762435.1 Hypsolebias longignatus | reverse complement strand
ATCCGGACTTACGGCGCCATGTGGCCGGCGTTCCGAGTTACGGCAAAATCGAGTTACAAACGGTTCTTAAGTCCAGAACCCGTTCGTAAGTCGAGCACTACCTGTATACAGTATACTGTATATATATATATACATATACATATAGCTCCAGCATAACATTATGATATCACATGTGCTTACCTGATCCACTCACGGCAGGAGAGGAAGGAGTGAAAATGTCGGGGGTGTGTGGAAGTTTTTTAAAGTGTTGGAAACTGTTAGCAGAACTGCTATTTGCAATGACTGCTCAGCATCAGTGATGCGAGGAGGAGTGAAAACGAAGTCCTACAACACTTCAAATCTAATTAACCATCTCAAGAACCACCATTCTGACCATTACGATGAGGTCATGGTGGCCAGAAAGGAACGCGAGAGAGCGGTCAACCACACCTGATTCAGTGATTTAATTACTTCCTCAAGTTCTGCAAAAGGAACTAGAATAATCTAGTATTTTAATTCCACAGCAGAGAAAGCTATGTAGCCTCTGTAAGTAGGTCTAGGGGAAAACATCGATATTGGTGTCGAGTATCGGCCAAATAAGTTTTAACATATTGGCTTATCGGATATCGGCCAAAAAATCATTACAGTATTGTACATTCCTAAGAGAAATACAAAAATTCAATTATTTAGTGTAAATTGTTAACATTGTAACGAACTCTTGTGGTGGAGTTTGTGTTTTTAATACTTAAAATATCTGTTTTGGTGATATCAGAAAACAACTCTTTAATTTATTCCCCCTCCATTTTATTTTTCCAACTTTAAAGTTTTGAAGGAATGTAGTTTACAATTCAGAGCAACTTGTGACTGTAAAGTTTTGAAGATGTTTTACTAGAAAATTATTGAATTTAGTGATAAAATTCTAATGAAATTAGTGAGTTCAGTTTTTCCCAGTTCCTCAAAATACATTACACAACTATTAGCTAATGCAAATTAACATGAAGAGGCAACGTATTTAAGATGCTGTGACGTTTGTGTTTTAGGTGATGTGGGTGTGCAACGTGTGCAGGAAGCAGCAGGAGATACTCACTCAATCGGGGGGGTTTTATTCCAGTGCCTCTCCTCCACACCTGCCCCTGCAGGGGCTCCCTGGAGCCACGGGGCCTCTGAGTAATGGAGCCACAGATCAGTGAGTACCTGTGATAATCTGTCACTTTTACAAAATACTGTAAATGTGACAGAAAGATTAAACATGTGTCGACAGGATGGTGTAAAGAGAAAACAGAGCAAAGTAAAAAAACATCAGATTTAGACATTTTAGATTAACCAGAATAAAAGTTTTACATACAAAAAGACCACGTGGGTTTTTTAACCCTCAGTAGTGTCTGCAGGTTCAGAAAACATCAGACGCCTCCATGACGTCTCTTTCAGCCATAATTAGATCATACGATACATTTACAACCAAACCCCAGCATCAACACACACACGTGTTCCCACAACACCCCCTCCATTAACCCCCCCCACCCCGCACACGCAAACAAACATAGTAATCAGATTAACAGATTAATAATCCTGCAGCTCACTGGGGATTATTGCGCTGCTAAATACAGAAGGCTAACACACATGCTAACAGAAGCTAGGAGCACTGATGTAATATCACATGTGGGCGGAGTCAAACAGATGCTTTTATGTAGGAGTGGCTTAAAGCAGAGTGGGCGGAGCTTCTGTTGGGCAACAGCTGTCAGTTATAAACCTGCTGAGTGTGTAATATGTGTCATTGTGCCGTGTGCTGAAGCAACATAATGCTTCCAGCCTTCAGCAACCTAAAGACAAACAATAAGGCTTTATTTTCATCTCTGACAACAAACAAAAACTTTTTTTATTTTATCTGGATGAAGTGTGTGTGTGCAGCCGAGCGCCTTCATGACGTGTGTGTCACTGCACACTGACCACACACTCTCACTGCATGTGAGTACACATCGCACAGTTTTTGATTTTCTTCCATAACACTGCATTATTTAAATGTTTTCTGTGAAGAGATTTGTTTGGTTTCGGTTGGTATTAAAACGTATTTTGAGCTGTCTGGCTGCTAAAACATGAAACCATCAGTGATGAAGAAGTATTCGGATAATTTAAGCCATGCACGTACGAAAAAGTTATTTCTAGAGCTAAATGATTGTATGTGAAAACCCAGTTTTGACCATAATACTCTGAAAGTAAAGCACTGAGTGTGTAGCTGCTGTTGGTTGAGCTTAAATGAACTACTTCACAGATTTCTATTAGAAAAAACTTAAAATCGGAAGCGTTCACTTATAAATCACATGTGCAGAACTAGTGGAGGTCCTGGGCGAGCCCTTCCTGTAACCTGCTCCATCAACACTTCAGGAGGACCTAAGTGCCAAATATTCATCCAAATACTTCATTTTAAGGAACATATATCAAATATCTGCAGAATCTCAGTCCACAGAGTTAAAGGATAGAAATTTAGATTTGGAAACAAACAACTTAAAATGTTTTTGAAACATGTGAAAGTTGAAAAATTCTCCTGATAGTGTAAACCCCCTCCCCAACAACCGTCTTTATAAAAAAAAAAAGACGAGATGGAAGAGACAACAGAAAACCTTTAATTTTTATTTTCTTTAAAAAGCAGTTCAAATAATAATAACAGTAAATAATTTTGATGTTGTTGATTGTAACAAGTTCTGTGGGAAATATTTGCCTTGGTTGTTTGTGTGGCAGGAGGCGGAGCCCCTTGGGTTCGTACTACGATGGCGGCGGTGGCAGGATGCCTCGCTCGCCTTCCGATCACGGTCCGGATCGCCGCAATCGACCTCCGCACAGTTACCATGGTAACGGGGAGACGGAGCCGCGAGTCCAACGACGGCCGATCAAAGACGGTCGAGGCCGCTGGCACTCGCAGGTGGGTTCAACTTATTCAGCGACCAGTTATTATTTATTTATTAGATAATATTGAATTACTGTAATTGTTCAGAACTCACAACGAAGCGTCATGGCGCTGCAAAACAGTTAATGTTTTTCCAGTTTTTTATTTTTATTGTTTGGAACCAATCTGCTTTTTTTATGACTCATTGGAAATAGTTTCTGATTTGACAAAAAAAAAAAAAAAAATCTTCTTTTATACCATCTTGATTTGGATATTTTCACAATTTCCTCATTTTTCGCAATAAAAGCCCTATGTTTGTAAGAAATGCGTACAGGCTCATTAAGAGCAATCGGATTTCAACAGAGACCAGTACACGTTTCTGGCCCCATCTCGAGATCCACCCTGTAAAGACTCGTCTGTGGTAATTTACACAGAACAAACATAAATGACTCACTATGTCCATTTCACACACACTCACTCCATTTCAGCTCTGTGACTACCTCAGTGTTTGTCTCAGGGGTGTATCAACAGCGAACATGTATCTACCAGTGGTGTAGTGTACGCGATACGCAGTTATACGAGTATACCCACAAGAAAAGCGTAAGAATTTCAGTACTAAAAAGTGCCCAGCGATATATGACATCATTAGACATGTGCCACTGATACGATAAACAGCAGTTAAATGCTTCCGTAACAATCTATCTGTATGCAGCGCTTATTTATGTATCCAACGAATTATTGTGTAATTCTGTACTTACTACTTGATACTTGAACATGTTTTGCTTTGATGTTGTTTTATAAATTCAATAACATGTTTTTAATACAAAGTCAATTGTCGTACAAAGTTTGTTGTGCATTTATTCAAATACGAGCATCAGAGAAATTTGGACATGTTCATTATGCTTACAAACCACAATAAAATGATGATTACCTTGTACTAACCAGTGTACTTTGGTTTCTAAAGGCAGTATACCCACTACAAAAACGTAGACTACACCACTGGTATTCGCTACTGTATTTTTACCCACTACAAAAACGTAGACTACACCACTGGTATTCGCTTCTGTATTTTTACCCACTACAAAAACGTAGACTACACCACTGATATTCGCTTCTGTATTTTCACACACTACAAAAATGTAGACTACACCACCGGTATTCGCTTCTGTATTTTTACACACTACAAAAATGTAGACTACACCACTGGTATTCGCTTCTGTATTTTACACACTACAAAAACATAGACTACACCACTGGTATTCACTTCTGTATTTTCACACACTACAAAAACGTAGACTACACCACTGGTATTCGCTTCTGTATTTTCACACACTACAAAAATGTAGACTACACCACTGGTATCAACTTCTGTATTTTCACACACTTTAAATGCATTGGAGGTGCATCAGGAGCGATACAGAGATCAGGAAGTCAAGAGCACATCACTTCAGCCACTTCTTTAACAAAGCGTCATCGTTTTAGGCACCAACTGTCCCTGAAGCGAAAACATTTTGGCAGGTCTGCTTAAATACCTGCAGCTTATTTTGGTAATGATAAAGATACTGACCATCGCTCTCCTCCTGGATCAGGACCACCCCTTTGATCCGGTTCTGGTCGATAGGGAGCAGAGACGGAGACAGGAAGAGGAGTTTCAGGCTCGTTACCGTAGCGACCCAAATCTGGCCCGCTACCCGGTGAAGCCACAGCCAAGCGAAGAGACCATGAGGATGTTGGCTCAAGTCGGCAGAGTCCGTCACCAGCGTCGCCATAGTGACGTCTCCCTGGCAATTGCCGAACCTGAACACCTTAACATGCGACACCCAGGTAAGAAAGAACCCGATGTCCCGCTGGCGCCGTGCTTTATGAGGTTAAATCGTTTAACGTGGCTTGTTGGGTCCCTGTCAGGTGTCCGTCAGAATCGGCCTCAGGGACTGCTCGGCTCTGGAGGTCAGAGGTCGTTCTCTGTCGACAGAGCAGCCAATCACATCAGCCCCACGTCTCCACGCCGCAGCCCATTGCCACATCAACACCTGGACCCAAGCTCCGCCCTCAAGAGGAAGCCGACCAATGACAGCATGGCACCGAGGGGGAGGATGATAGGGAAAATGCACGTGATCGGTAGCTTCAGCAGCTCCGAGGAGGAGCTTTTGACCACGCCTGAGTACACCAGCTGCGATGAACCCGACCGTGAGTGGCTACTTGATCGTTTCGTGTAAACCAGCAGGAGACAAAACGAGGGGTTAAACATACTTTACCTGCAATTTAAATTTGAGTTGAAAGAAACTTAAAGCGCTCTAAGTCAGTCAGTTTTACAGATTTTGAGCTCACATTTTACGTGGTAGTAGCTGAGAGTCAGCTCCATGACAAATCTTGAGCACTAACAGACTGTACAAAATATTTCTTGAAAATTTTGATATGCAAAGTGTCAGGCCTTTAATTAGGTATTGGGTTCAAACCATTACTTTGTTTGAATATAATTGGGATTTTCTAATTTAGAACATTTTAACTGTTAACAAAAACTAAAAGTAAGTAACTTAAACAATTTAGAAGACTGAGAAACAACTTTAGGTCCTAATTATTCTAATACCTACAAATCTAATGGACAGGTCAGCATGTCTACCAATCTTCTGCTCCCCTCTAGTGGTTAATCTAAGTGTTTTTCCTTCATGGAGCTGGAACTTGTGGCCTTCAGTCTGATATCTTGACTTTTTTAAGCTTTAAATTGAGAGAAGAAACAAGAAGGAGAGAGTTGAGCTAGAGACACTGAGTGTGTTCGCTCTGTCTCTGACTTAAATTAGCTCAGTGTGATAATCTTCTTACAGCTGAATCTGGCTTCACCTCCAGCCAACTTCACCTGTGCTCCCTCAGTTTCACACCAGAGGGTTCTGGTGAGAACGCTGACATCAGCACCCAGTGAGACCCATGAGCTGAGATGGTGGAACCACAGATCATACACATTCTGCGTCTTTAACTCATTCGTATACAGACGTCATGGTCCACTAAGGTTTTTATTTTACGGCTGTACTTCCATGGGTCTTAGTAAAGTTTCTGTAATCAGAACTTATGCATCACTTTGTTTTGTTTCTTATAGCATTACGTCAAATTTCATTTAATTTCATCAACAAATGGTATTCATGTAAAGACCATATCTTCTCTTACCCGTTGGGCTGTTATTGATATTCTGGTACGTTCTTCTATGTTTTTTTTGTTTTTTTTTTGTCCCCACTACCATTGCATGTTCTTAATAGCTTTGATTGTGGCTGTTTGGTCTTTATCCAAAAGTTCTGCTCAGGTGCGTTGAATCAAACTGCCTATTCCTCTGTAGGTCATGAAGGTCGATAATAAGATAATCGTTCACCCTGCTTTAAAACATTCACGCTGTAGTCCTACAGATTCTCGCTGTCATTCATCTTTGGGTTCTATCTCTGTTCTTTGAGGTTCTACTTTAGCCCTGCAGGCTATAATGGAAACACAACATCCAGGGACATGCTCTCATTTTGACAAGAGCAATACACCTGGGGATGCAAGCGTGGGCACAGCTCACCTTTACTGTATCACGTTTGCCCTTAAAGGAATAGTCTGGTCATTTTGGTGTATGGTGTACCACAAGGCTCTGTCTTAGGACCCACCCTCTTTACAATCTACATAGATAATGTAGGTCATCCCTAATGCATCGTTACATTTCTATACTGATGACACAGTTGTTTATTGTTGAGCTAAAACAGTTGCTAAGGTTTTCCAGCTTTTACAATCCACTTTCAACATCATCAAGTCAGACTTGCTCCATCTCAAATTTGTCCTAAACACGACAAATCCAAAGGGGTGCGCTTTTTTTTTCTTTTCCAAACAGGAAGTTGGTCCCAGCAGTTCTTCCTTTGATTTTATCCTCAAATAGTGTCCCTATTGAGTTTGTTGATTCCATAAATGTTTGGGTATCCTGGTTGATTCGCATCTCTCTTTTAAGCTTCATGTGGAAGACCTCGTAAAGAAACTGAAAATTAAACTGAGTTTATTTTTCAGAAATAGTTCTTGTCTAACACTGAATGCTAGGAAACACCTTGTAATTGTGACTTTCCTTCCCTCCATTGATTACGGTGACATTATTTATATGAATACTCCTACAAGCACCCTGCAGATGTTGGACACTGTCTGTCATGGTGCGCTGATTCATAACTGGCTGTAACTACTTGTACCATACCCACCACTGCACCCTGTACTTACTGGTCATCATTAACTTCACACAGACTCTCCCACTGGTACATTTTCATCTTTAAATCACTTCTTGGTCTGCTGCCTTCATACATCTCCTCCTACATGTCTCTGCGCGAGTGCAGCTACAGCGTGCGCTCTCAGGACATGATTACCTGCAGTGTTCCCTCAGTGCGGACTGAACTAAGCAAAAGGGCCTTCTCCTATGCTGCTTCTGTTTCCTGGATTATCTTGCAAAAAGACCTGATGCTCTTGATCTTGACCTCGCTAAGTGTTTTTAAACATCTGTTGAGTTCATGCAAGTCCCGATGCAGATGTTCCTGTTTTTAGTTTTCTACATTGCCTTATAATCTAGTGGTTTTTTTTTTATTTATTTATTATTTATTTATTTATTTATTTTGCTACTATTCCTCTTGATTGTCATTTTGGTTGCTATTTTGTTTTGATTTATAAAAAAACAAAAAAGAGAAACTTAAATTTGTATGCCTATTTTATGACTGTCTATTGTTGTTGTTATCCATTGTTGTCATCACTCTTTGTTAAGAAATCAGGTCTCTCTTGTACATGAGTCCCCGAGGCTCAATGGGATTAACCTGTATAAATAAAGGTTGAATGAAAATCTATTCTTGAAATGTCTTTGACATCAGAAAGGTTGAAGGTGGACAATGTTTTTGCCCACATGTTTGACTGTATGTCTATTACCAAAATATCTCATGAACATTAGAACAAATTAACAACAATGGATTAATGAAATATTCAGGAAATACTCATTTGGTAAGCTGTATGTCTACAACCGATTAACTTTTAGAGCCCAACTCAATTCAAGATGGCCACCATATCCAACAAACTTTAGGAAATACAAAAAATACGGATGCTGAGATAAAATTTGATGTGGTAATAGCTGAAAGTCTTGCACAATGCATAACTCCAAGTGTTAAAAATTAAAGGAGATCTTTGCTTATTAAGTTTTGGAATTATTCCTGTTTGCAAAATATTTTTATGAATCACAGTATAGATTTTAATGGAGCTTTCGGAAAGCAATTGTTAGATGTGCATCTAAAGGTCATTAACGTCTGCTGTCATTTCAACATTGCAGACACAGCAAATGAAAATCAGCTAACGAAAACACCTTCAACTCCATAGACTTCATCAGAGATAAAATTTGGCATGGTAGTAGCTGAGTCATCCATAACGCATACACTAATCATTGCATTTCACAATATTGCTTGAGATCAGACATAACTGTGTTCTTTTTTAAAGGTTTGATCAATACAGGTACTTTGTACAACTGTTATTTCTCAACATGAAAATTGATGCACATTCCTTCAAGGATTTTTAAGTTTTCATTTATGATGTTGCATATGCTGTCGTTCTCGTAATACCTCTGTTTTTTTTGCCTTCCAAACGCCACTCCCTCCTCTTACGAAACCTTAACTATAAATTTTTTTTTTAAAGGTCTGTATTAGAAAGGACTGAGCCAAACATTTGTCCCAAAAATGTCCTCACTCTCAAGGTTCAAACTTAAACTCTTCCTCAAAAAACCTTTCTACTAAAAGCTTTACGTTCACATCACACTTTCACAAAAGGCAGAAACAGGATTCTGAGAAGTCATTGACTGTTTTTAGCCAAAACAAAGGATCCGGGTCAAAATATCCACACATCCAGTCCTCATTGAAAGGTGACATTCAGGAAGTGTGCCACAATGTGCACCACAATGCTTTTGAAGAAGTTACTTCATATTAGTGCAGCTACATTATTACTGGATCCATAAAAGGCATAAAACTTATATTGGATTTCCTGCTGTTGCCGTCTTTTAATTTCTGTCTTAAGAACGATTTTATGAACGTTTTGAATATGCTCATATATGAAACAAGTTTTCTTCAAATCTTTATTTAGGTCAAAATGAGTAAAAATAACAAAACGGCTTCAATTAACTTATATGATACTATATTTTTGTAATTATGTGATTGTAGAATATGCACAATTTTATGATTTATACGTTAATTTTATTTTATTAATAGTTTGGGGATATGAATTAAAAACTTAAAAATAGGTAAACATTTTAATTAAAGATTTTTGAATTACTACTTCTTCTTTTGGCTGCTCCTTTCTTCAGGGGTCGCCACAGTGAACTGCAAAGACAGTTTTTACGCCGGATGCCCTTCATGATGCAACCACAGACCACCGAGCTACCACAGCCCTCTGTGTGGAGCAGAGAGCTGCCATCTAGGGCGCCCAGGGGTGCAGATGGTGGGGGTTAAGGGCTCAGATGGGGCAAATGAGGGTGGATGCCGGTGTGTTTCACTTTTCCCACCCACATTTTGATGCTGTCAGTCTGGGGAGTTGAACCGTTGACCTTCCAATCACAGGCCCACTTTCTCTAACCTCTGCGCCACCACTCCTCTTAAAGAGTTTTAAATGTTTTAAAATGCAACAGTCATGAATTAATCAGTATACATAATTTAATATATTTTTATTACCTCCAGTAATTTTCCAAATATAGGTCACTTGGATCAAGTTCAAGTCTTTATTTGTTACGAATCCCTCATGGATTTGTGATTAAACAAGTTGTGAAATAAATATTATGGTTTGCCATGAAAAAAAAAAAAAAAAAGGTCTGCTGATGCTTGAAGTTGGTGCCATAACAAAACGAAACACTTGCAATGATGATCAAACAAAAACTGCATGAAAAATATAACACGAGGACGGCGTGAAACCTTTGCCAAAAGATGAGTCCATCCTGTTTTCATCCTCAGATCTGGAATAAGAGCTCAGGCACAATGGATGTCCTTTTCTGCAATGCACGCATTAGAAAATGATAAACAGCAACAGGATATGAGTTTGTTAGCTCTGCAGCCTCTCTGCAGATAATTTGCACTTTTTAGCTCTCGCTGTGAATGTCATGGGCTCTCCTGTTACAGCACCTCTCAACTGGGTGTCTACCTGCTCATAATGTCCCACTCACCTCATCAAACTAACAAGAAAGCTTAGAAAAATCTAAAAGCAGATGAATAATTAACAACTAAAATTAAACTTTGAGTTTGTCTAAAGATTTAACACGCATTTCTGTGACCCACTGTCCTTCAGTCTCCTTGCATATATGAGTAGTTCAAGTTAAAAGCATTAAAAAAAATAAATCAGTAAAACCAGGTCAACTGTCCTCAAGGACAAGAAAGTTCATGCTCAGTAATCCAGGAACCTCAAGGACATTAAAGGACCAAAAAAGTAATACCGTATTGCCGCCATACACGTTGCACCACCGTATAAGTCACATCAGTCCAAAAATGTCTAATGAGAAAAAAACATAAATATGTTGCTTTGTCATATAAGTCATATCTATTATGCGTCACCGCTGACGACAAGGAAACATGGGCCGGTGCTGTGCCAAAAATCAATTGGCTGCCAAATGGCGACCTCGGGAGTATGCATGGAAGGACTTTAACAAGAATTTAACAAGATTAGCACTTAAAAACAATTATTTGTTTGCTCGAAATTATAGTAAAGGTGTGTCTCAGTCGAACTTTTCCTTAATAAATGCACTTTGATGGTCAAATCAGCTGCATTTCACCCGGAAAGCGTGGAGAAATGCAGCAGATTTGACAATTACCTCTGGAGCTAGATGAAGGTGTCTTTGTATGACAAGGCAAGTGTCTCATTAATAGCCACTTTTACCTATTAATGAGACACATGGCTTGCCATATTAGTCAAGGGCCCTCTAGTGGCTGAAAATGGTAGTGTTTGATATTTCTATGTCAGAATGAATGAAATCATCAGATCTCAGCCAGAATTTGGGTTATAAATATGGGGAAAAGACATAAATATGTCACTTCACTGTACAGGTAGTCCTCGACTTAAGGCGCCCTCGACTTACAGCAACTCGGACTTAAGAACGGGTGTGCGGCGCAGCGT
>JARVGV010000630.1:23453025-23466239 GCA_031762435.1 Hypsolebias longignatus | reverse complement strand
ACTGGACTTTATTTGTTGTATGAAAACGTTTCAATCCTCATCCGAGGACCTTTCTCAATTCAAAGGAGCAAATTTGGCTGAAATAATGGTACCACTTTACAATAAGGCTCCCCTAATAGATGGTTAATAAACAGTTTATAGATGTGTTCTTAATATAAACACTTTATAAAACATTAATAACTGCTTATTATGTATTAATTAAGGGTGACAGAGACAAAACTACCAGTTTCTTGCCAAATATTGAGCCAAATCTGTTCACATGTACAGTCCATCTAGAGTTAAGTTACTACCTTGTAAGCACAATAAGCATTTATACACCTTTTTTAGGATATAATATTAGTTGTAGATACTTATAATGCAGTGATAAAGTATAACATTATATGCTAAAGAAATAGTTTTACAAATGCTTATTGTTCTTACAAGGTAGTAACTTAGTCTGAAATGTTTAATATAACCACTCTAGATTAAATATATAGATGAGCAGATCTGGTTCAATATTTGGCAAAAAAAAAAAAAAAAAAAACTGATCAGTTCTGTCTCTGTCACCCTTAATTAATGCATAATAAGCAGTTATTAATGATTTTATAAAGTGTTTATAGAGGAATTAAGAACATATATATAAACTATTAGCCATCTAAAAGGGGAGCCTTATTGTAAAGGGGTACGGAAATAAGCACCAACTTTGTAAGATCCCTGAGAAATGTGCAGCAGAAGTAAGAGCTTTAACTAATGGTTTCTGTGTGAATTAAAAGTTAATTTACTAAATCCAACTTTCAGAGTTTGTTTTCTTGTACAAAAGTTCACTGAAGACTATTTATGGACTTGAACTCTCAGAGATCCAATACCTTCATTATAAATTGACCTATATGTGCTTTTTAAAGAAAAAAAAAAAGAAATATATTTTATTTTATTTTTATTTGTTCTGTTAAAATTTAATCAAGCTACAACACAATATTTTGCGATCGTGTGTACAACTTTACAAAACAGGAAAACATAATAGAAACTATCAAAAAAAGAGATATTTCAGTTAAATTATTTACCGGTACACACTTCGGTTGTTTGAGGTGCTTTCACATCAAAGTTCATGTTTGTAGGAGACATGGAGAGCCAATGGTGGGATCACGGCTGGCATGGCGAGCCTGCACCAATGTCTATGGTAACTAAAATCACAACTTTCCTTTAAAGTCATCAACATTATCATCAGTTTTTGATTAGTTTAGTCTTTAAAATTATCCTACTATATCACAAAAATGGTTGAATTTACCATATTTGTCGTTGTGACTCATCAGCAGCCGGTCACGTGGCAACCGTCCAAAGATGGAGAGCGTCTGATTGGTCGGATCGTGCTGAACAAAAGGATGAAGGACGGGACGGTTCCTGCGGACACAGGAGCCCTGCTGGGACTGAAGGTGGTGCTCCTGGTTCTCCTCGCCCCTGCAGCTTGTTTTCTTTCGGGTGAAGTTGAGCGCCTTGCTCATGGGTGATGTGTTTCCAGGTCGTCGGGGGAAAGATGACGGAGTCAGGCCGTTTGTGTGCATTTATCACCAAAGTGAAGAAAGGAAGCCTGGCAGACACCGTAGGACATCTGAGACCTGGTAAACCTTGCAGATTACTAATTACATCTATTAATCAACTGTCTTATTGAACAATCACAAGTTTTATTGTCTATATCAACCGTTTTATTCTAAATGTGACTTAATTTGGGATAATTATCTATTAAACTTTTCCTTCACTCCTTTGAACTGAGGAATAGTTCATTTTCCTTCAAACTGATGCTTCTTCAGGCAGATCTTCCTGGTAGATCAGTAATAAAAATGAAAATTGCTCAAGTTTTCCTTCTTTCTCATACAGTAAATTAATTCTAGCGTCACATTTTTGGATTACTGCTCGATATTTCACATCATCCTTTCTGAATATTTGTTGCACAGTGCCGTCTTTTTCTCAAAGTTACATTTTGCAAACGTTAGAAATAGGGTGAGACGTTCAGTTATCCAGGAGTGACTTGGAGTAGAGCTGCTGCTCCTATACTGTATATGTAGAGGAGCCACTTGAGGTGGTTCAGGCATCTGGTAAGGATGCCCCCTGGACGCCTCTCTAGGGAGGTTTTACAGGCATGTTCAACTGGGAGGAGATGCTGGGGAAGACCCAGGACATGGGAACACTTTGGAGTCCTTCCAGAAGAGCTGGAAGATGTGGCTGTGGAAAGAGATGTCTGGGCCTTCCTGCTCAAGCTGCTGCCCTGTGACCTGACGAGTGGAAGATAATGAATTGATGGATGGATGGATGGATGGATGAAAGGATGGATGGATGGATGGATGGATGGATGGATGGATGGATGGATGGATGGATGAAAGGATGGATGAATAGGTGGATGGATGGAATGATGGATGAATAGATGGATGGATGGAAGGACAGATGGATGGATGGATGAATGAATGGATGGATGGATGGATAGATGGATGGATGGATAAATGGATTGATGAATGATGGATGGATGGATGAATGAATGATGGATGGATGGATAAATGATGGATGAATGAATGGCTGGATGGACAGACAGATGGATGGATGGACAGATAGATGGATGGATGGATGGATGATGAATGATAGATGGATAGATGGATGAATGGATGGACATATGGATGGATGGATGGTGGATGGACAGATAGATCAATGAATGGATGGATGACAGATGGGACAGATGAATGAATGGATGGATGGACAGATGGATGGATGGATGATGAATGATAGATGGATGGATGGATGAATGGATGGATGGATGGTGGATGGACAGATGGACGGATGGATGACAGATGGGACAGATGAATGAATGGATGGATAGATGGACAGATGGATGGATGGTGGATGGACAGATGGATGGCTGGATGACAGATGGGACAGATGAATGAATGGATGGATGGATGAATGGATGGATGGACAGATGGATGGTCAGACGAATGGACATTCATGTTTTGCTAACACTGATGGGACAATTAGATTTATTCTTCTGCCTCAGGGGATCAGGTTCTTGAGTGGAATGGTCGGGTTCTGCAGGGTGCCACATTCAATGAGGTCTACAACATCATCATGGAATCTAAACCAGAACCACAGGTGGAGCTGGTGGTCTGCAGACCAGTTAGGTGAGTCCCAGTAAACATTTCAGCCAGTGTTTTATTTATTGATTTAATCATCTCTAATTTCAACCAAAGCTCCTTGTTCGTTAGAGTGACATCTAGCCATGTGTGTTCTGCAGAGATGTTTCGAGAGCAGCTGATGGTTCCAGTGTTCACCTGGATTCCAGTGAGTCCACCATACATTTTGTGTCTGAAAGGAGTTGTACTGTCCTAAAGCGCTGACCAGAACGTCAACCAAGCTTCTTCCATGTTTCTATGTTCTGCGTTCAGGCTCCAGTTCCTTCGACTCTCAGAAAGTGGGTCCGGCCATCTCTGTCACTTCTCCGTTGAGCCCCAGCGTTTTATCTGGACAAGTCTCTGTAAGTTTACTGATCATCTCACGTCTGTCAGTCTGTACGCTGTCCCATAACAGAGGTGTCCACGCGTGTGTTTTCAGACAAACAGACATCCTGTGGTTCCCAGAATTCAGGTAACCAGTAGAACAGATGGAAGTGAAGAGATCGGCGTTCCATCTTTGTTCTGTAGTTTAGTTTCAGTCTCAGATAAATGTAGCATAGCTGTTGGTTTAGTTTACATAAAAAACGATTCGCTGGTTCCAGATCTGCTCCTGATGGTTCTCCTGTTCTGCCACAGTCTCTTCTGGTTTATAGTGTTTCTGTTTTGCTTGTTCTGTGTTTGATGGGATTTTTAGAGTAACTGTTTCTTCTAGAGCTGGGAGACATGGACCAAAGTTAATATCTCGATATTTCAAGAAAAATTGCGATATATTGGCCTGTTTTAAGTGCTCTATAAATAAATTGGTAGATTTATGTCAGATTCCTTTATTTTTTCTGTCCTGCAGGGTTTTGTAAAGTCCTAATTTTTAATCTTCAGAGTTAAACTTTTTTTTTTTTTCAGTTTTGTGGATTCTTCAACTTCAAGATGATGAACTTCATGTTTGCTTTGGTTCTGGTGTCATTTGTTTGTGTTGTCTTCAAATATTTGTCTGCTGTCGCCTCATGTTTGTTTTATTAATTTCTATTTTAGGTAGTTTTTATTTCCCCCCACCCCTGGTCTTGAGCATTTTCTACCCCGAGAACATGGAAACGGTTTCAGTGGTTCTTATTTGTGTTCAGGTTTTCAGTTTCATTATCTCTAACAGCTCGAATTCTGCTGTTTTTATGTAGATAAAGCTGTGGTATGATAAAGTTGGTCATCAGCTGATCGTCACTGTCCTCGGCGCCAAAGAACTTACTGTTCGGGATGATGGCCGACCTCGAAACCCCTACGTCAAGATCTACTTCCTGCCAGACAGAAGGTAAAAAAAATAGAATAATTAAAGACTAGCATCTCGACAGAATGCATGTTGCTTTAGTTTACTTTTTATTGCAGTGATAAAAGTAAGCGTCGGACAAAGACGGTGAAGAAGTCGCTGGAACCTCGTTGGAATCAGACCTTCATGTATTCCCCGGTGCACCGGCGTGAGTTTAGAGAACGGATGTTGGAGCTAACGGTGTGGGACCAGGCCAGGGTCCGGGAAGAGGAGAGCCAGTTTTTAGGAGAGGTGAGAACACGCCGAGAACATTTTCTAAGAGTAACTTCCTGAAGTCCGTCAGTGTGGCCATGTTCTGCGGGGGTTCTGCACCTGCTCAGGTCCTGATTGAGCTGGAGTCAGCGCTGCTGGATGACCAGCCCCACTGGTACAAGCTGCAGCTTCATGACGTCTCCTCGCTGCCGCTGCCCAACGCCTCCCCGTACCTGCAGAGGAGGGGGCTGCAGGCTGACCCCTCCCAGAGGAGGCTTCAGAGTGAGACACACTAAAACTCTAAACACTCACACACCTCGAGTCTCGTTTAATCTTTTATTTTCTGATTTTAAGTTGCATTCGTTTATTTTCAGTTTCTGAAAGTTGTAAGTTTTTGTCTTCTGTTCATTTTTTAAATTTTTTTAATGTTGTCTCCTTTTTTTTTTTTCATTCACTTTGTTTCACGTCACTTTTTGCTTTGACAGACAAAGGTCCTTACTGTAACTCAGGTAATAACACCTGTGTTGTCACGACGATAAGACACCAGAGGTGTTCTGCTGTCAGGTTTAAAGTCATCCTGACTCTGTGTCTGTCTGTGCAGGATCCCAGAGGATCAGCGACAGCGAGTTTTCAGATTATGACTGTGAAGACGGCATCGGGGTGGTCTCAGGTGAACCCACCTTCACACTGTGCACCATGATGGTCAGAACAAAAGAACGTTCTGGTAGAAACATCAACAAACAAAATCATAGGACTTTGTGGGAAACAATAAATGGAAAAATACAACGACTAGCAAATCTTTTAACTGTATATTTGATAGATTGTAGAATATAAACAACCTCTGTTCAATTCAATTCAGTTTATTTATACAGCTCAGAATTAAAAACTGATCATTGACATTTTGCTACCATTTATTTATTTTACCATTTTTACCTTTTAACCATTTAATAATGCTTTTTAAATAAGTCATTTATGAGTTTGTAATTATAAAACAGTTATAGCACTCAGGCAGACTCACTAATTGGCAGAATTAGTTGCTGCACTATGTTTTATTTATTCACGTAAATGTACATTTTGATAGTTGCTCAGCTTTTTAAAAAATTAGTAACTGTACACCAAAACAACTTTTATATCTAGAGTCATAGTGCTTACATGCTGATTACTTAATGACAACGCTGAATATTTAAAATTTAAATCAATAATAATAATAATAATAATAATTTATTTATAAAGCCCTTTAAAACAACCATAGCTGCAACAAAGTGCTGTACACATAAAATCAAGAACATTTAAACACATAAAAATAAAACAGTTGTTAAAACATTAAGATCAATAAAAACAATAAAAACAGTGCAGAGCAAATTCAGTCTGTGCTAAAAGCCAGTGAGTAAAAATGTGTATTGGGAGAAATACAGTGAGATTGTAATGTACAGATAATTAACTTTTTATCTGAAGCATTGTAAATGCCAATAATTGGCTTATTAAAGGTTTACCACATGGTTAAAGCTTAAATAATAACTGTATATTACTATTTATTAGTAATTTGTAGTTTCACAAATTGTAAAGTGGCATTCACTTACTTCACCTTGTATAAAACAGCTCAAATTAATAAAATAAAATAAAAATATTGTACATAACTGGCATCAAAATAATCAGTTTGTTGCAGTTAAAAAAATTAACAAAATACACACAATCTTTGGTCTTAATGGTTCTCAGGCAGACAGGAAACACTTTATATATTTATTCATTCATTCATTCATTCATTCATTCATTCATTCATGTACTTGTTTGTTTATTATGAACAAGCTTATCATAAAATGACCTTTAGTTCAGAAATTGTTGTTAAATTTGATGCCATATGGAATATTTAGCATGTAAAAATGAAATTATTATCAGTAATGCAAGTACATACATATTACAGTCATAGGAAAAAAATAATGTAAAAATCCAATTGCAGGGTTTTGTGTAAAATTAAATGTTTAAAGTAAAATTATTAAAAATTAATGTTAATTATTAAAAAAGGTACAAGTAAAATTATTTACAAATACAGTAATGTACAGTATTGTAACTTTAAAAAAAAGATTAGATGTCAACCTGCTGCAATTTTTTTTACACTTGAGGTTAGATTAGTTTATTTTCAGTACTGTATTTGATGACCTTATTATTAATATCACATTATTACATGAAACCTCTGAATTGAACGAGATCAGTTTTTTCCTCAGGCTATTTTTACATAATTGTAAATTAATGATACACAGTGTCTTCCTGCTCATGAGGGAAATTACTACTTTTTATTCTAACAGCATTCAGTTGGATGCACTTTGCAGTTTCGCCACTAGATGTCACTAAATCCCTTACACTGAACCAAAATGGGTCTCTGGTGTTCTTTGAAAATGTTTCAGTTCCAGTTACGGTAAATTCACTGATGGCTGACTTCACTCTGAGCATGGAATGAAAAGGAGGTCTGACCGCTTCCTTTCAGCAATACGTAGCTTAAACTTGTTTTTTTCCTTTGTGCAGATTACAGGCAAAATGGGCGGGACTTCCACAGCTCCACCCTCTCAGTACCAGAACAGGTGATGTCATCCAATCACTGCTCTCGATCTGAGATGGTCAGGAGGTCACGATCGCCAAGCCAACCTCCTCCTCAAAGGTAAACAGCATATTGATTCAGATCTTATTAATAATAAACTAAGACCAGAGCAAAATAATATATTAAAGGACAAAATCTGATTAATTGGGATATTTTTAATTACGGTATATAGAATTAGAATAAATCACCATTTTAAACAAGATAAGATTAAATCTAATTGGACAACTGTGGATGTGATTTAACCAACTGACAAAATGACAACTTTAGATGAAGACAAACTAAACGAGATTCACTTTAATAAGTTTGTTAATATGGTAATAAAAAATAGATAAAATAAGAATTTTTCTACAATAGTCAAAGACCTATTGATATAGTAAGACGATGGGAGATTTGATTAGAAGGTAAATATACCAGTGATGATGATGGAATGAAATGATGTGAAATATGTTTATAACATTAAAAAAATAAAAGTGATGCAACTGTCGTCAATGTCAGTTTTATTTATAAAGCACATTTAAAAACAGTAACGTTGAACAAATATCACGAATACTGTATAATAAAAGGTGGGCTAAAAACTAACTAAAACAAGAAAGTACCACATCCACAAACTTCTGATTTAACTCAAACTGAACTTGAGGTAAAAGCCAGTGTAACAAAAAGTGAGTTTTCTAGCAGGATTTAAAATAATTATTGACACAACGCTGTTAAAGGGAAATAAAGAGGAGCATAAAACGAGTATTTGAGAAATTATATAAAGTGAGATGAGAACAGCTGAGGCGTTTTTACGAGTAAAATGAGATTCAGTTAACATCTCAGCAGATCTGTATCTGCCAATCATTTTCCTGAACAACCAAATCATTTATTTATTTATTTTACCAAAAACACTGTCTGTTTGTCTTCCTCTTTGACCTTTCATGCGTGTGACCTTTGACCTCTGGTTGCTAGCGGTAACCCTTTATATCCGTTGTACCGGGAGGATGCCGTGCGGCTCCTACGAGGCTCCAAATTGAGCCGAGCGTACTCTGATGCCGCTCAATACAGCAGCCTGGACAGGTAACCATGGCAACGCATGGCAACACACTTGGGTCTCCTGGGCAGCAGCCAATCAAAGAGAAGCTTTTTTTTCTTGCAATATACCTGGGAAGGGATGACTTCAGTCACTAAATCAATAGAGAAACTTCAGATCAGATAAAGTCTACCTACTTCTGCTGGATCAAAATTTTAGCATACAGGACAAACTGTGCTGAACCAGGACCCATGTCTGAACCATCGACATACGATAAATCATAATCCTAGACCAAATGTCCCACCTCCTCGTGTTGATGGGAACTGAAGCCAAGAAGGATGTGTTTTACTGGAACTGCCATGTTGTAGTTTTAGGATCAGAGTGTGGACACCGGTGATGCGGCACTAGGACTGGACGATAACTTTTATCACGATATATTTCTTAACTTCGCTCGATAACAATATAATTCAATATCGATATAAACAATACAAAAAGCCTCAGAAAAACTGTGGCAATAAATTAATGTTCACCTTTTATTTGTATTTAGCCTTCAAAGAAATTTGACATCACCGTCAAATAAACGTAAAACTCTCAACTTTGTCAATATTAATAGTTTTAACTTTAAACAACAACATAACGGACTCGAGCTCTGAGTAACATCTACGTCACCACGCACTTACGTAAATGTGTCGCAGCTTTTTCTGCTCGGGTTGAAACTGAAGCGGATGCTTCAACCCGAACAGAAAAAAAAAAAAAACCAGCGTCAGTGAAACGCTGTAATCATATCGAAATATCAAACTTATATCACCGTTATTGAATAAAATTATATTGTGATATATATCGATATCGAATTATCGTCCATCCCTATGTGGCACTTAAAGTTGGGCTTACTCTACCACACACAACCAGAGTTAGAAAAAACTCTGTTTAAACTTAACAGCAGCAGGATAAGAACGACTCAACAAGCGTCAACACCTGACAAAGATTTTTGGAGAAATTTTATTTTTTTTATAAAGGCAAAGTCTTGTTCACTTACTTATCAGGAGAGGGACGTAAAACTGCTGGAGAAAAATATTCTGTCTTAACTTACTTAAATAAAAGAACCACGCTCGATGGCAGGAGATGATTTTTAACCGAATTTTACTTGCAAGGTCATATTTTCAGAGCAGGGTGCACAGATGTACAGGAAGTACATGCACAAAGCTCAGTCAAGAATCTGCCACGAGCAGTGTGTCGACCTTGTTTTTATATACTTATCAGTTCAGCCGAGGTCACAGACTCAGAGGCGACCTCGAAGTGACAGCTGCACGCCTGCACCCTTATCCAGCGCTCTCTGCTAACCAAAACATATGGTTCATGGGCAGAGTTAACATTCTCAGACATAGTAGTTAAAAACATCCATAAACTTTCACTGGGACCAGCCTGAGGGTATGCTGCTGCCTGACTGGCTTCAACTTCCATGATCCTATGTATGGAGCGCCGTTTGTAAAGTTGCACAGTCAAAAATTAACATAAATATTTTGGTTTATTTAGCTTTTAATAAGAAAAAATAGGGGTTATTTTTTCCAAAGTCATATTTTCACCATGTTATTCATATATTTATAAATGCCAAAGTTCCCAACTAAATATTTAATTTACAAGATAAGCAGTTAGTTTACAAACTAAATACTTAACTTGCAAGTTAAATATTTAGTAAGTAAACTAAATATTTAACTAAATATAAATATTTAACTAAATATTTAATTTATACCTAAATAATTAGCTAGTAAACTAAATAAATAAAAATATTTACCCTTTATTTATCCAGGTAGTCTCATTGAGCCACAAGAACTCATTTTCAAGAGAGACCTGTTTTTGGGAGCAGATGGTGGGGGTTGGGGGCCTTGCTCAGGGGCCCAGGGTGCGGTGAATGAGGGTGGAGGCAGGTGTGGGTGTTTCACCTTTTCCACCCACATTTTGATGTTGTCGGTACCGGGGCTTGAACTGGTGATTTTTCCGATCCCAGGTCCACCGTCTCTAGCCTCTGCGCCACCACTCCCCCACAAATTATTTCATTAGTCTTATTATGCCTCTTTGCTTAATTAAATATGTCCCAAATAAGCAAAGAGACCACAATACACTTGTTTTAAATGATAAAAAAGCTCTATCCATCACTGTAACAAAGTTCCACAGGGCTCATAAATTATTGTGCCTGCAAATAATAAATAATTAGACAATGTTAATTATTTCAAAAAGCTACATTTTGGCTTAATTAATGAGTACTTGGTGAATAATTGCAGAAAATGAATTGTTTATAAAATATGTTGTAATCAGGCAATATTTCAGAGCAGAAATTATTGTTCTCAAGAACCCTTTTAAGAACTAGTGTATTTTCTGTCATAAAAACGCTTCTGTCACACACATTTAAGTTGATAATAGATATTTTGTTTTTATTGTTGAAATTTTTTGCTATATAGAAGTGGTATGCCTGTTTTTAGTAGAGCCCAACCATATAGACATTTTGACTATCACAATACAGATTTTGGGAGGGAAAGGCTATTGCCGATAATCAATATACTGGCCGGAAATTTTTTAGCTTTGTCCACTCCCAAGAATCTAAGTCTTGAAACCGCCTTCATAATGTGCATTCACATGTACTATTCACCATCAAGTTATCAATTGTTACATAAATATACATTAAATAAAGAAACGTCCTTCCCTGTTCATTCTTTAAACAGTCAGTCATGTATGGTGAATGCCTAATTACTGAACACAGTAGGTTTTTTTTTTCTTTGCAAAATAGTAACGATTTCAGACAAAATATGCATTTCATTGAGGACGACAAAGATAATGTTATGAACACGGATATATTTTACTTCTATATTAGATTTATTGCTCTGGCTAAAGTTTTGCAAGACAATAGCCTATGCTAGGTTGTCTAAACATTAGCTTGCTAACTTGAGAAGCACGTAGCTAATGACAAGCGGGTTTGGGAATTGAAGATAATTTATTGTTTCATTTGTATTCAGTGCCCTGAGATGACTTATGTTGTGACTTGGTGCTAGATAAATAAACTGAATTTAATTATATTGTATTTTTATTTTATTTTATTGTATACTAAGTAGATCAGTTACAATAAACTGACCATGCTCTGTATTGTTCCCTGCTTTTTTTGTGCTGAAAGTGAAACTTAAGTGCATGGCCATGACTTGAAAGTGTTCCACATGTATTTATTTATTTTTATTTATTTATTCTCTGCTGGACACATTGTACAATTATGCCATTTTCCAGTAAGGACACAACTCTTTCCCAGCATTTTAGGGGTGAAAATTAGAAGTGTTTGTATCTGAGCATAATGGGCCAATTATCACAGATACCGATATGTCTCCCAAAAGCCTATATTGGCCTAAAATATCGGCCCTACCGATATATCGGACAGGCTCTAGTTTTTAGTGTATCTCTCTGAAAGTTGAGCCAAAATAAATTGTGCTTTTATGGAAAATTAAATGTTAAAATAATAATAATAATAATACTTTTTAACCTGTGTTTTTTTGTAATTGTCAGTTGTGTTTTCTCAGATTATGATGAACAAGAGGAACAGAAAACAACTTAAGTGTTTTGTTTTGTTAAAATGGTTTTTAAATGATGGACAGTATGATGTAGAGATGTTTGTTACTTATTCTACATCAGTAGGTGTGTAAAATATGTGTGTGATATTCTGTTGTTTGGGAATTGCCCAATTGAGCTACACAAAAATAAAAGCAAAAGGGATTTTTTTTCCTGGAATGCTAGGCCCTGCTGTTCCCCAACTCCACTTTCCTCCTCTCCCCTCTCCCTCCTTTCTTCCAGCTCTACTCCCTGGTTTCCCACCACCCCCTATTGGCGTGGCGCCAGCCTTCCCTTGAATTCCTCGCATCTGGTCATTTCTGGGAAACACCCACAGCAGGACCGTCAAGCAAGTCACGGGAAACAAAGCCTCTTGGTTTCTGCAGCAGCTTGATGAAGGACAGCCACTCTTGGGGAGGGGTCTGTTTAGAACGGTGGGCTGTTGTGGACTTTCTAGGATCTCTTTTTTTGAAACCGCTAACTGTTTTTGTGTTTAAAGGAGAACGTATGTTTTTCCTCCAATATTGTATGCCTTGTGTTACTGCTAACCTAGAAAATAACTGGTGTAAAAACAGAGAACCATATTGAACTTTCAGTTCTATGACTAAATTTTACTTTCTAGTATTTGCAGCTTTTCTTACCTTATTTTATAAATTAAAAAATACTGTTCCATTTTCTCTGACCTGCTCTATGCTCAGACCCTTCCTGGTGATCATGGCATCAGTTAATGCTAGTTTTGCCTGATTCTTAAGGGGGACACTGGGATTACTTAACACCTATAAGTGCAATCTCAGTGGTCTTCTTTTGGAAAAAAAGCTTGTGAATGATTCATTTTCATCCTCAATTTAGAGAATGAATAAACAACTGTCAGAAGGAGACCTCTGAATAGAAGAGCAGTAGACCAGGCTGTAGAAAACAGCTGATATTTTTTCAGTGTATTATTTCAATTATCATTGGGAAGACACAGTTTTGGTGTAAATGAGCTGCAGTGAAATGTAAAAAATGCTTACATCTCACTTGGTATGCTCGCTTGGATGGCCAGCATTGCAACTAAAAGAAAGAGCTATGATGATTTCTTGATATTGTGGTTTGAAAATCTGTTATGTTTTTATATTTTCCATAAAATATGTTACAAAACAGGTTCTTTCTGTATGTTTTGCTCTTATTATGAAACTTGTTTTTCTTTCGGCTGCTCCCTCTTCAAGGGTCACCACAGTGAGTCAACCTCCTCCATCTGTCCTCACTCCAACTACCTCCATGTTGTCTCTAACTGCATCCATATATCTCTCTTTGTCTTTTTCCTGGCAGCTGCATTTCTAACGTCATTCTACCAATATACCCACTGTCCCTCCTCTGGACATGTCCAAACCATATCAGTCTGGTGTCTAACTT
>JARVGV010000630.1:23439912-23452925 GCA_031762435.1 Hypsolebias longignatus | reverse complement strand
ATAATGGGGAGTGGGGGTGAGGTGTGTGTGTGTGTGGGGGGGGGGTGGTCTGAGTTGACCCACTACCAATACAAATCTTTCCATATAAACAAAAATTCTAGACTTTGTGATAGCCAAGATATAATTTATTTTGATTGACATAAACTTTAATGTTTTTCCAGATTAAAGCTAATTAAAGAGTTACCTACACCAGGTAAGGTAGTTTGTTCATAACAGTTACAAAGAACACGTCTTTGAAATGACTGCATTTTTCCTTTAAGCTGGTTAAACAAAGATTGAAGTAAAATACGAACAATCTCAGTAACATGAATGCTATATTTATGTATTTATTTCTCTTTTTTTTATTTACAACCAATGTGTTAAAATCACTTTTAACAATCTTTTAAAAATGTATTTAATGTCTTTAGATAATTTCTAATCTCCACTTGGTGTTATCCTGTCAACACATTCCATCCATCCATTATCTTTCTTCCATTTTCGGGTCGTGGGGGTCACTGGTGCCCATGTCCAGCAATCACTGTGTGAGGGGCGGGGTACACCCTGGACAGGTAGCAAGTCCATCAAAGGGACAGTCAACACCAGGCTTCCAAAATTCATAATCCATCTGTGGATCTGATAGATGGTTTATGTTGCAGCCCCCAAATCCAAAGGAACCCAGTCCCCATATCCACAGGGCTCAACAGATCTTTAATGGCATCCTGTTACTAGACATCTTTTTGAGGAGTATCTATTCAAAACAAAGTGAATGGTCATAAATGCATGGCTGCTGGTATACAGTATGCATCAGGTTCGATCTCTGGCCTTTGAAATGAAAATAAGTAGATAGATCTGATAAGAGGGTGGCACGGTGGCTGGTGATAGAGCTGATGCTCCTCAGTGAAAAGGTTGTCGGACCGACTCCCAGCCTGGGGCCCTTTCATTATGGAGTTTACATGTTCTCTCTGAGCATGAGTGGGTTTTCCCCGGGTACTCCGATTTCCTCACAGAGACCAAAAACATGCATGCTAAGCTGACTGGTATCTCTAAATTCTTACTTGCAGGCTTACTTGCACTTCCTAGAGTTTCCAAAATCAGAACGGGAGGAAGATCTTCCAGTTCTCAGGCTCCTCTCTTGTAGAACCAACTTCCAGTTTCTGTCCATGAGTCTGACACATTGTCCAGTTTTAAGACTGGACTTAAGACTTTCCTTTTTCATAAATCCTATAGTTAGGGTTGACTTGTTATGTTGCTATAGGCTTAGACTATTGAAGGAAAAATGTTCCTCATTTCTTAAAATGAATTGTAAAAATTGAATAGTTTTGATTTTATACTAATTCTTTTTGAACATGTGATTCTTGACCTGACATTGTGTATCTGTTCCTACCAAAACCAGCTGGTTGAAGCAGCTGACCTCTTGTCCTGAGCCTGGTTCTGCTAAAGATTTGTATCAATGTGTCCCTGTGATGGACTGGAGACCTGTCCAGGGTGTCCCTCACCTGTTGCACAATGACTGCTGGATACGGACACCAGTAACGCCCACATCCCGACAAGGGAGAAGCGGGTAAAAAAAAAAAAAGTTCATTTACCCTTTATTTATGCAGGTAGTCCCATTGAGCCACGAGAACTCATTTTCAAGAGAGACCTGTTTAGAGAGCAGATGGTGGGACCTTGCTCAGGGGCCCAGGGTGGGGCGAATAAGGGTGGAGGCAGGTGTGGGTGTTTCACCTTTTCCACCCACATTTTGATGTTGTCGGTACCGGGGCTTGAACCGGCGATCTTCCGATCTCAGGCCAACCATCTCTAACCTCTGCGCCACCACTCCCCTGTATTTAGATATAAATTAAATATTTAGTTAACAAATTAAATATTTAGTTTACTAACTAAATATTTTGGTATAAATCAAATATTTAGTTAGTAAACTAAATGTTTAGGTATAACTTATATTTGATTTATACCTAAATATTTAGTTTACTAATTAAATATTTAGGTATACAGTATATTAAATGTTTAATTTATACCTAAATATTTAGTTTACTGACTAAATATTTAATTTACACCGAAATATTTAGGTTACCAACTAAATATTTAACTTGCAAGTTAAGTATTTAGTTTGTAAACTAAATGCTTATCTTTCAAAAATATATACAGTATTTAGTTTGGAACTATGACATTTATAAATGTATGAACAACATGGTGAAAATGTGACTTTGAAAAAAATAATCCCTATTTTTTTCTTATTAAAAGCTAAATAAACCAAAACATCTATGTTAATTTTTGACTGTGCAACTTTACAAACGGCACCCCATTCGTGTGTAGGGTCTAGAATCATGACATACTGTATGTCTATGGTCTGATCTGAACGTAGGTAGTTTGGAACTGTACAAAAAACTGAGCTTGGCCCCAGTTTTAGTTATAGGTTTCTCTGTATCGTTGTTGGAGCATGTTGTGGATGTTTGACTGGTTAGATATTGTTGCTTGATTCCTGTAGGAAGACCTGGTTTTAGGCCTGACTGTGTTTCTGGTCCTACTGAAGAACTGCTTGTACTTCTAGCTGACTGACTGGATTCTGTACCGCTTGTAGTCCAGTTTGTGGTCCAGTTTGTGGTCCAGTTTGTAGTCCAGTTTGTGGTCCAGTTTGTAGTCCAATTTGTAGTCCAGTTTGTGGTCCAGTTTGTAGTCCAGTTTGTAGTGGTGTATTTTAGTTTTTATTACTGGCTGTGCTCCTGATCTCACCTCCTCTCTTCCTTTGTATTCAGGCAACAACTGAGGAGACTGTCTGTAGGAAACTCTCTTGATTCTTATGAGAGGTACAGCTGCTGTAGTCTGAAACTCCTGCTAACTAGTAGTTGTTGTACCAACAGTGACAGTAACAGGAACTAATGTGTAAACATCTATCCATTAATATGTTTTCCTGTACGTAAGATCTTTTAATGGTCCGCACCTCAACTGGACAAACCATACAATGAATGGGCATTGTGAGGACTACAGGTGAGGCCTGGTTGTTGTTCGTAACGTACCGTAGACACCGAAAGGTGTAGATTTGTTTTGATTTGAGAGTTCTTATGTTTGTCTGTTCTCCAGTGAGGAATTCATCCCTGACTTTCCGTATGAGCCCGAGGCTTACGATGAGGAGACGCTGAGGTAAACAGACAGACTGACGTTTAGACAGACAGCTGTGGAGAACAGTTATAGATGTAGAAGACAGATGTTAGGCCTGTTTTGTGGCTTTTTGTATACGTGTGTGTCCATGTTAGGGTTCTCAATGATCTTTTGACTGTTTCGATTTATCTTTGAAATTGAGGTCACAAAACTCTCGTTTATTTATTTATTTTTTTTCCCTCTTCCACATCCTTTGCTGGAGTTTCCTCCTTCTGGAAAATGTGCCAAATTAAATGTTGGTGTTTCAACTTCCTCTTGCAGTGCCTTATACTCCTGATTCACAGATTCCACAGGGGACGACAGGATAATGTCACTAACTAACCCATTTCCCAGGTGTGGTGGATGCGATGGTCACAGTTGTCATGGTAACACACAGGTACAGTCGTGGGATGGACCGGAGGGATTACTACAGTCGCTCCCGCTCCGCCGACCATCGAGCAATGGCGGAACGACCCATCTACACGCGGTCGCACTCGACTGACCGCGCTGACTCCCTTTACCTGAGGTCTGGTCGCTCCGCCCCCCCCTCACCTGCCCTGATCAGGTGACCTGCTGCCGGCCAATCAGACAGCAGCTCCATCTTCTGTTTGCTAATTGTTGTTTTTGATCCTTAAAACAAAGCATGAAGCGGAACCCATCACTTTTAACTCCTTTCTTTGTCTGAAAGTGCCGACACGCCACCAAACAGCTGCCGTTTTTATTTTATTTTGAAGGTTCATTTTGTTAGATGCATGTTTTAGTTTTTTCCTTGCACGTTTCATTTCTGTTTTTGTTGCATGAGCTCATTGGAAAAAAAACATTTTATTTTTGGACTTTCTGAACACAACTCAGCTTCCCCCAGACTAAAGACTTGACTTGGACAAAATTAGCAAAAAGGACAAAAAGCTGTCCTAAAATCCAAAGATGTGTTTCTTTACTGAACTGAAGTTGATTATTATTAATATTGCCTAACAGGGAACTCACCTGACTTAATACTCAGTAAAAACAAAGAAATTCATGTAAACTTTACATATTGCTTTCACACAGTAGGGATTCGTCCATCTTATCTACAACCAGACAAAAGCCAATGAAAAACGTCTTGAACCTTTGCTAAGTTAGCATAACATTGTTACGTTGCTAACATTCAGTGACAATGTGCAGTTTTAAATCTTTTAAATATTGTTGATGTGCTTCTCATCTTAAGCATTGAGCTCTTATGACAAACACAACTTGAACTTGTTGACCTGTGGTGGTCTGAGTCCTCACCTGGCTGCAGTTGTTTTCAGGGACTCGTGTCATCGCTGCTGTTTGCGTGTATCGTCCAGAACCAGACGCTGCTCCTCATGTTGGTTCATCTGTTCTTTTAGTAAATCGGTTTAAAACGAGACACGTTTGATGATTTGATGTGACAACTGGAGCAAAAAGCGACTTTACCTGAAGACAGTTCCTCGTCAGATACTAGATCTGTGCCAAATTAGATAATCTGTGCTAATTAAGCTAAATCACCTGAAATGCCTCAGACTTCCATTCTTAGGGACTGAGACCATTTTTACTCAAGACTTTTCATCGTACCTTCTTCCCTTTCAGTTGGTCGTTGCATACCTTGTGTTTAACTTTTTAATTCCTGTTATTTTTTTAAACAGAGCAAACGCTCGAGGTGGGTCCTCCCTCACGAGCCCGACAGGAACGGCGGTCTGCACTCGCCGAGGACGCCAGCTGCCCGTTGTTCCGCCAAAAGGAGTTCTTGATAGAAGTATGTATACAGTACTGGACATGTTGTACCTGTCTGATAGTGCGCTGGTCAACCAGTCAGGGTCCACATACAAAATGCATTACCTGTTTTTTTACACACAGATCCCAACTTTGATGCTGCTTGTTAGTGGCTCTTCTTTTTCCCATTACAGTAGTTGGAAAACTCTGCTTCAATGAAAAGCACATTAGAAATGACAAAACTTAACCTAAAGTCACATCATTTTCAGTTTAACAATTCACACCGTATTGAAACGGTGTACATAAAATAATTATTTTTTGCAAATTTGAGTCACTGAGTTGGATTTTTGTTTGTTTGTTTGCTTTGCTGGGATTCATCCTACAGTTTTCTTGTGGTATGGAAATGAGTTTTATTTATTTATCAGACCTAAAAGCGCATGTTGGGAAGCTCAGACTTCCATGGGGATTTTGGTGTGTTTCTATTTTGTTTAAAATTACAAGCGTTAACTGATATATATACCTGTATATACTGTATATAATAAAACTCACAAAGTTGTCCCTAATACTGTATTGGAGAAAACTTCAGATAAAATGATCTACTATACTGCCATATGTGTAAAAGTGAAATAAATTGGGCAACCCTGAAATCTAAATGTGTTGCCTAACATTTATAATTACCGTATTTTTCAGCGTATAAGTTGCTATTTTTACATAGATTGCCCAGTCCTGCGACTTATATGCCAGAAAATACGGTATTTGCTAATTGGCAAACAAGCAGCTTGACTGGAAGATTATCTGTATTTGAATTACTTTTATGGTGAAGTCTTCAGCCTTTGTTGGGTTTTGTTGTATTATTTGTGCTAAGATCTAAGCAGAAGGCTAAGAATAATATAACTTTGTTGTCATTTATTAAGATGAGCTGCCGCACCTTGTGTATCTGGGATTATTGTATTTAATTTCTCAGTTGTTATTGACAATATACGATCATCACAAATTTTAAGGTCTTAATGAAAAAAAATGAAGTTTTAAGTTTATTTGCGTCATTTTTTCATGTTATGTGTGAAATCAAATTGTTGACATTGTTCTGTGTTTTAAGAAATTTGATGTGGAATGGTAATACTGTATCTAATATTTTTCAATTATTTCCATAATGGTGCAAATTATTTCTGAGGAGGTTCTAGCATAATTACAGGCTTCATCAAACAATAATCCAAATCAGCTGTGAAGCACAATGTTTTATGTGTTTATGCACCAAAAATACAAAAAATAGGGGAAATTGAAAAATAACACAAAAAACATTGGTTGGGTAAAAAAAAAAAAAAAATTGCTGATCAGAAAAACTAAGAGAGAAACAAATCTACTAAGATTAACTCTGCCATTAATAAAAAAAAAATAAAAATTAAATCTATAACTTCAGCTTTAGAATGAAACTTCACATAGATGTAAAAAAATAAAGCTGACTTGTTCAGTGGGAGCTTTTCGTGGCTCCTCTGCTGAGTTGGAGCATCTGATGGAAGCATGGAGGTCACAGCAGCCTAACACTGAATCATGTCTTGCAGATGGAGAACCCTCTGACTCTATACAGACAGGTACTGACTTTATCACCTGAGTATCAATTACCTGTTTAGAGTTAGAACCAGCGAACTGTGTTGAAGTTGTAGATGTGAAGGAAAAAAGAAAGTGTTGATAGGACGTGACAGATTAGCACGAGTTGTTGTGTGTCGTGTTGTGGATGATCTTCACGCTTGAGCTGCGTTTCTTTCAAAATGCTGTAAAACCTGAGGGACAGTCAGCAACTTTCTACCTAGATGAGTAAAAGTTTTACCTGGCAACACACCAGTGTTTGTCTGTTTAGAAGAGCTTTTTAAAAGCTAAAGGTTTTTCTCAGACTTGTTGTGAACCACCAGTGGTTTTAGTCCATGTTGTCTCCTCATGATTACGGTAGTCTCTGATGCTGGTCATGCAGCCATTCATCCTCTGTTTGTCTGTTTTCATTCATGTTTTTGATCATCGTTTCATTTCCTTTCTCTCCGAAATCATCTGCTGTCCATCACTTTTGGCCATGTCAACCACAGGAGCACCGTCAACAACCTTACCCCCACCCACGCCACATCACGAGGTCCCTCTCCCGATCCATAAACAGACCCCTACTCTAGCCAATCATCAAACACCTCCTCTTATACGAATCCAGGGACCTCGTCCTCTGTCTGCCCTAACCCATCTACCTCCTGCACCTGCACCTGCACCTGTACCTGCACCTGCACCTGTACCTGCACCTGCACTCGGACCCATATTTGCACCCTCTGTTGCAACCACCCATACACATGTGCCTGCATCTGGGCCTGGACCTGTATTTGCACCCTCACATGCACCTGCACCTACACGTGCACCTGTGCCTGTACCTGGACCCACACTTGCACCCGTGCTTACAGCTTCTGCTGGACCCACACCTGCACCTGGACCTACACCCAGGCCCACATCTGCACCCACTCTCACCCCTGCACTTGTTCCTGCGCCTGCAGCCACCCCAACACCTGCCCCTGCCCCTCCCTCTGGGCCAACATCTCCCCCCACTCAGGCCCCACCACCTGCTCCAGTTCATCCACCACCTCCTGTCGTTCAGCCACAACTACCTCCTGAACCCCATGCACCTGCTCCAACATATGCCCCAACACCTAGTCCTGCTCCTTCACCAGCACCACCCCCTCAGACTCCAGGTGTGTACATACTTCACTGGTGTTTGTCCTGTCAGTGTAGGCCATTAGAGCCGGTAGCTGGTTGTTGTGAAGCTGCTGTAGGTGTGTGTTCCTCACCATTAATACCATTCATTCATTGATTTATGTGCTCACGTTTGTTACGTCATCTCATCACACCTGCATGTATCAGATCCAGAGAGACGCTCAGCGACACCTGGAGGCACCAGAAAAGGCAAGTCTCTCAGCCTGTAAGCTCAGGTGTTGTAGTCTAGGTGTTGATGATGATGTTAAGATAGAGGTGTGTGTCCTGCGCTGGGCTGATGATAGAAGGATTGCCTGGCGAGAGTTTGAGTGTCACTGTAGACTCACCAATCAGGTGTCTCTGTCTGCATGATGCAGAGGTCACATGGGAGGACCAGCAGAAGAAAACACCTAATGGTAAGGTACACGTGTTAGCCGCCCCATCTGCAGACAAGTAGTGTCTAGATCATGTGACCTAAACATGTTTGTTACTTGAATCTGCTGTGAGACTTTAATGACTCTTTTAGTTTTAGTCCCTGCTGCTTTAATTAGTTCTTCAGCCGTCTGTCTAATTATCCACCGATAACTCTGTCCACCGTTTACTTGTCCCATAGTTATTAGTACTGCCAAATAAAAAGTGTGAATAACAATTTTATTTGTTCTTTGGTCTTAGGTGAAATTAATATTTGTCAATCAAAGTTCAGATTTGTTTACTCATCTTAAGCAAAAATGAATAAACAAACAAAATAAAATACATTAAATTTACTGTAAAAAAAAAAATGGGCCCAGAACTGAACCCTGAGGTTCACCATGATGCCGTTTGTATAGCTTTGAGTACAGGTTTATCCAGCACTTTGTTTATATTTAGAGACTTTAGTCATTTGTGACACATTTTGTGATGCGTTTGTTGATTTTCTTTCGTTTTCATCCACTGACGTTAATCTGAAGGAGATGTGTTAGCGGCCAGCAGAGAAGGTAGAGACGCTGCTCGTTTCTGTTTCATAGTTTCGTTTAGGCGTAGTAAATTTTCTCGGTCTGAAAGGATGAAAAGCTGAAATTAAATTTGTTGCTCCTGCAGTGATTTCACCTTTTCTTACTTTTTAATCAGTTGATGACGCTCTGGTGTGTTTCCTCTCATTTTGATTGTTTCTCTGAGGTAGAAATAGAATACGTTGCTTCGTTTTACATTTTACGTCTTTATGGTGACACCCTGGTCCATAGAGACAATCTTGAGGATGATTTACTGAAATTTCACAAACTGTGTTACCAAATGAACTAATGCTCCTCTTTGCCTGCAGGTGTGATGAAGGACCCCACAAAGGTAAACAGACAGCACAAGACTAGAAAAGTCCACATAAATTGTCTCATAAAGCACCTACTCACATGTTCACCTGTCCTTGTCCAACAGATGAGGGACAGTCTGTCCTTTAAGTCATCAGATAGTGACGTCAGCGATGTCTCTGCCATGTCCAACGTCTCTGAAACCCGATCCGCCCGCAGGATGAGGTGAGAAACGGCTCCGGTCACAAACATAAATCAATCACAAACCACATAACTTGAGCTGTTTGTCTTTTCTTTAGTGTTTTGTTACTTTTTATGAGTTATGTAGAGGGTAATTCATCAAATAACATTATGGATACTGTTAATTCACCCTTATTTTTTTTAATTATTTTTATAGAAAGGGTAAAAAAATGTTTACCGTGTGTGCCCGTTCTTTTGTCTGTTGTGTTACAAAATATTACATGAGCCACAGGATGGAAAGTAATGAAAGTACCGGTAATCAATGGATGCACATCTAGTTCAAGTTTTATTAGTTGAGATTATTCAAGGTAACTGCCACAACGGTTTTACAGATCTCAAGCTTTGCTGTGGAAATAGTTGAGTCACGCCCAACTGGCACTCTGAAAGGTTAAACAAGAGCTTCTCTTAAAACGGTCTGTTTGTTAGCAAAATATCTCGTGAAGCGCTAGACGGCCAGCTGAATTTGGAAAACACAACAATGGTTGTGTCAGTCAGTTCAACATATGCTTGATAATCATTTACAAAGTTTGACTGAAACAGCTGTTCAGTGGTCGTTTATTGCGGGGGTTAGGTTCCAGACCCATCCCCCCCCCCCGACTCCCGCAATAAGTGAAAATCCACGAAGTAATGACATTACAGTATATTTATTTTAGTATTTACATATACTGTATATTTTAAGGCTTTATAAACCCTTCCCACACTCTTGCAATGTTCTAAGCTCTTAAATCTACACCAGTTTAACAACATACGTACAGTACTGGATGTGTAGCTACTAAATTTTACTCACCAGATCTGAAGAACAGGAGCAGGTCTCGGTGCTGGTGATGAAAAAAGTCCCGGTGGGCTCCGGATGGAGCATCAACTGCAGCGGTGCGTCCCCGCTTGGAAGTCCTCATGGGCCAGCTATAGGATCTCTCGAGTTTACTGCTGAGTCTTGGGGTCTGGTTCTGGTCCGGTTCAGTTCAGTGCAGCTCTGAGAGCCGAATCGATTTTTTTTGGTGGTGGGGTGCAGACCTTCAGTTTGCCGGCGTGGGACCAGTGGTCCGAGTGAGCAGTCTAAAAGATGAAAAAAGACCCAGTAAGCTCCATATGGAGCCTAGGACCTTCGGCAGTGCACGTCCTACTCAGAAGTCCTCATAGTCTGGCAACCAGCTCACACCGATGTGTCTGGAGGTCTGGTTCTGGTCCGGTTTTGGTCCGGTTCAGTGGGTTCCATGCAGCGCTCTTCATCGGCTGGGCACCAAAGTCACTGTAACAAGCGCCAAACTTTTTCCGATCAGATCAAAACTTTCCCTTTAGTTTTTTTTTTTTTTTTTTCAACAGAAGGAAACGAGGCTTCTGGGTGGGGCACTGTTGGCTTCTGGGAAATGTAGTTGTTATGAGCGAGAATACAGCGTAGGCTTACTGAGAGAAAACTACAAAATAGTGGTGCCTGTCCGAAGTATTTTATTGTTCGTTAACTTTTACTGTACAGTATCCAGTACTGTCCCAATCACATGAGTAATATTAAAGTTGACAGTCATGTGTCATGTATAATTAAAAAAATATATATTAATGAGAGTTGACAAACCGAGATATAGCGAGTCCGCAAAAGTCGAACTGCAAAGTAGCAAGGAACAACTGTAACTCTGTTTTCATTACATCATGTCATAAAACCCAGTGGGGATATGAAATCCTTCCAAGAATGCTGGACCTTTATTATTATTATTATTATTTTAATTTAGCTTCATGTGGAAATAAAACACTTGTTACGAGCAACAGTAGACACTGCTCCAACAGCTTTTAGCCCATCTTGTACGTTTGTGCCTCGTGTTATCTGTTCATGCATGCTGTTTGTGTTCAGAGTTGATGTTAGCATGTTCTTACATCTGTCGCCATCACCGCTCTGCATGTTTCTGTCTGCATGCTGCCGTCCTGTGCTCTGATTGGCCGAGACAGTAAGATGGAACCTGTGGAGGTTCAGTCAGTGGACTTGGGTGCGGTATCAGAGGGGACACAGGAAGTAGTGGGAGCAGCCGCAAGCGAAGCGACGCTTCAGAAGAGTGAATCGGTGGAGGAGGGACAGGAGGAGGAGGAGCCTGAGACTTCAAAGTAAGAGAATGACCGGAGTCGGACCGGGTCAGCACAGGGTTCGTCTGTGTGCAGTTGTGATGTTTATACAGCTACGGTGACAGAGAACTCAGGTTTTATTAATTTTCTGTGTGCTTGTACTAGCCCCACCCACATTTCTAAGCCCCTCCCACTCCAGTGATTGCCACTCCCTCTCAGGAGACTGACAGGTGCTTTATTAACTGATTGTGTTGTATTTTTTTCCTCCTCCAGGGCGGCATCAAACTCCGGCGCTCCTCTCACCAAGTCGTCGAGTGTCGGTGGGGAGATCTGCTCGTTGGGAAGAAATGACGACGACGATGACGACAAGAAGCGGCGCTCGAGCTTTGGAGCGAGAATGATGGGAATGGTTGGACTGGGGAAAAAGAGTCAGAGTGCCTCCCAGCTCAATCCAGAGGGTCAGTTCCAGTTTAACCACTACAGCATTTGTCAAACAGTAAAATTGTACCACACAGGTGCTGGTCTCAGGCTGCAGCTCTAAAATAATACGTTCTCGATTCTTCTTCTCTCTTTTGTTCTTTGACTCTTGCAGAGGAGGAGAAAAAGAAGAAGGCCATCAGACTTCCCGTCCAGAGGAGCGTGGAAACTGGTTTGGCCGTTGAGTTTAAATCTCGGTTCACACGTCAACCGAGCCGAGATCCAGACGCCGAGGATCCCAAACCCGGAGCGTACGGATTATGTATAATTCTGCTGATGTTTTACTTTCTTTTCCCTCCTCCAGTCTCCTTCTCAACACTTTTATATCTATTTATTCACTTTTTGTTAATTTTCTTTGTTGTAGCTGCTGCTTCTTGTTTGCTGGAGTTTTTATTTTCCTGGGTTTCTTCAGCTTGACTGTTGTAAAATTAAACAATCATTATTATTAACATTTTGTTTTTTATATCTTGTCAGTCTCATATTTCCAGGAGTCAAACTGGCGTCAGATAAACAGTTCACTGGTTTCCTGGAGGGATTAGGCCCTGGTCAGCTGGCTGGACGGCAGACATTGGCTACACCCCCCATGGGTAGGAATAATAAATTGTATTTCTTTTTTTTTAATTAACTTTATTTGTTCTTTACAATTATGCAAGCATTTTGATTTCTACATAAATTCTTATATTTATAAATTACATCTTCAGTGTGTTTGTGGGAGCTGATGAGGCTGTGCAGAAATAAAACCAGCATCGCTCTTTAAAAACTCAACATCTGATTTCTCGTCACTGAGTTGATCTCTCTGCTGATCAGGCGACATCCAGATCGGGATGGTCTACAGGAAGGAGCGTCTGGACGTGGAGGTGATTCGAGCGCGAGGACTTGTTGGTAAACAGGGCAACAAGAACACTCCAGGTAAAAAATACGTCTGTTTAGACTTGAAAGAACAGCGTGGATTTTATTTAAATTTGTACTAATAATATAATCAAATGAAGTAAGAAATTATATTACAAACGTTAGAATTTATAAACTGCATATTTTTTTCAAAGAAAACGTTAAATTAAGTGTGATGATCTAAATTTCACGTGAATTAAATCAAAAGCTTTTTTTTTTTTTTTGCAGAAACCTGAATAAAAATTCTACATGTTCTATTATCAATTTTCTGCATGAATCCTAAAACAGATAAATGCATTACGTAGTTTAAAAAACTAATTATGTGCATTTAAAGAAGAGCGCACAGCGCCACCTGGTGCCCAGAGCATCACTAATTACCGTATTCTCTGGTGTATAAGTCACACTTTTTTTGCATAAATTTGCAAGTCCTGCTACTTATACAGTACACTGAAGCAACTAATACAGGTAACCCCCGTTTTACGGCCGAGATCCGTTCCAACGGCCGAGCCGTAAACTGATACGGCCGTAAAGCGA
>JARVGV010000630.1:23421148-23436487 GCA_031762435.1 Hypsolebias longignatus | reverse complement strand
AAAGTCCAGTTGTTTCTGTATTGAACCTTTTTTGATTTTATCATGTCCTGGATGACTGAGAATCTTCACCAACATTTTGAAAAGTAAAGTCCTCTGCTCTGATTCTAAAATGTGCATGTTTCATTCAGATCCTACACGTAGTGCCTCAAAAACATTTGTGTTGTCTCAGAGCAGCTTCGGTTTATTACTCTTTGGGGGTGCTGCAGTCAGTGTTACTTGGTTGGATGTTGTGTGCCGAGACCTGAGACCTTTGAGATGGAGGTGTTTACTCTGCAGTTAATCACCATGTCTGATGCAGCCTTGCTGGATGTGTGATGGTGGAGGGGGGGTGGAAATGCTGGCTAAATGCAGTCACCGCGATCTAATGAGGCGGTTTAGCTGTAGCAGCATGCCTTCAGTTGTACTCTGTAATTCCAAGACATCAACTCCACGGTTCTCCTGGCCAGCCTGCGTCACTGCTGCGTCCGTGTGTACTCGCCACATCGCCCACAGCCGTGTGAAACACGCTGAGAGGCTGCAGAGAGTGAGCGAGGTCCTGCAGGCTGTCAATCAAAGTGAAGTGTGTGGTTTGAAATGAGGTAGCTTTGGGAGAGTGTGGAATGGCTAAAGAAAAAAAAATACAGTTTAACAATTTTTTTCCCCCATTCTTTCAGTGGAGTAAGTATCAAACTTCCCATATTAAAGATAAATTAAAGGCCTAGCGTTCCTGGAATAAATGTATATCATCCTCTGCCGTTCATGTCAGACAAAAAATCGTTTTATGATTATAAATAATAGAGTTGTAACTGAATTGTTCAAATCTTGAAATAAAATACAATTATGCACTATTTCATGTATGTCTGTAATATAAACTAGTATATCTGTGTTTTAGGGTCAGTTAGCCATGGTGACCTCCTTGAACAGGGTTGAGTGTAAAAGTTAATTAGTTGTACAGTGCATTGATGTACAGACAGCAATTTATTTCTATGGGTTTCATTGAAATCTATCCAGCAGTTTATGATATATTTTGCTAACAAACAGGTAACAGGTGTAAATAGTTTTTCTTTAAACAATTTGCTAACAAATTTGGTTGACTCAGTTAATGCTAGGTTTAACAAAATATTTACCATGTGCAGTGCTCAAAGTCAGTCTTGTGGAAGATGCTTAGCAACAACCATGTCAAAATTTTGCTCAATACATGTATCAGTAAAATTGGCTGTGTTTTTGTTTTGTATTGTCAGTATAGTTGATGCAACAAAATTGAAATAGGTTAAAAATTATGTTGTACATGTATATCTCTTGAAGACCTTCTGAAAATTTAATTAAAGTCTATTTTTTGGTTCAGGAAATATTTAAAGTATTATTTTTTATACTTATTGGAGTTGGGCCATAACTCAATAGTTTAAAAATATCAATATAATTTTTTTTGAGACATAAGTTGAGACTATCTCGACATAAAACGATATAATTTTATACTTGGAAATCCTCCTGCTGTATTCTTTCTCCCACATAACTCCCTCCTTCTCCCTCCTTGAAGACAAACCCAGCCCCACAGCCATGCTCTCCCATCCTTCCTGCTTCTCTAGGAGTTGGGCGTCTGGGAGAGGAAACATTTAGCACAAGAAAACACAGAAGATAATATGAGAGCAGCTTAGCTGCTGAACAAAACAAAAAAACAAAGGCTGTTTTTTTGGATATGGTTTGGATTTAAATTGTCAGATGAGGGGCAGAAAATGTTTTCTGCACACAATGCTGAAAACAGTACTGACGAAAGGTCGGAACTACAAATCTTTTTCACCATTTAAACAGTGGTGTGGAGTATGAACCGTGAAGCTGCAGGTCCCAGTGTTTTTTCAGCCTCCTTCCCTGAAACAAACCACAGGTCAGAACTCATTTAGCTGTGATGTGCCTTATGAGAGGAACAGAGGGAGGTGGCAACATTAATAAATCAATAGTTTATCATATGGCTAAAGACACGGTCCTTAGCAGCTAACAAGATGGCTAACGATTTAGCTATCTTGTTCCACAGCTGAACACTTACTGTAAGGGGGAATTGTTGGCGCAGTGGTTAGACGGTGGGCTTGTGATCGGAAGATCGCCGGTTCAAACCCCGGTACCGACAACATCATTCGCACCACTCTGGGCCCCTGAGCAAGGCCCTTAACCCCCAACATCTGCTCCCTAACAGGTCTCTCTTGAAAATGCGTTCTCGTGGCTCAATGAGACTAACCTGAATAAATAAAGGTCAAATGAAAAAATAATAATAATAATAATCAATAAATTAACAATATATTTATAATTATTAATAGTAATTATTAATATTAATAATCCATATTAATATCGATTAATATTAATAATTTAATTATAAATAGGTAGTCCCCATCAAAGTTTCTCCAGGAGCTTTCTAGTTTTATATCTTTAATACTCTTCTGTCAACTTTAATGTGGCCCAAACCGCAACATGTACTCCAACAAATATATCAAAACGACCGGCTCGGCCCCATTACTTAATGGCGTTTTGAGTTACCATGGCAACAGTTTGCTAACAAAGATGCCATTTTCCCCCATAGGAAATAAATTAGAGAACACTCACACTGACAGCTGTGAAGTCATGGCTTTGAGTGTAGATGTCCCTGAAGAAAACAGAAACCCACTGTTTGTTTGAAACTCACAGGAAGTAATCTTATCAGATAAACGTCTAGAACTGATTGACATTTGGAGCCATTTTGATTCAAAATGGCTGCCACAGCTACCTCAGCTAACACAAAATTCACTATAACTCGGTCATTCTTTGATTTGGTGAGGTTGTAGATGAGAATGTTTATCATCACATACTGAGTCCAAATCAAAAATCCAAGATGGCCACCTAAGCTAAAAAGGAAAAATTACAGTAACTCAGCCGATTTTAGAGCAATTCAGCTCAAATTTGGTATAGTGGTAGCTGAGAGCGAACCAAAACACACGGTACTGTTAAATCAAACAGTTTCATCTGCATCAGCCTGGCAGTCCCCGTCAAAAGTTTCTCCAAGAACTTTCTAGTTAGTTTCAGCACTACACTCAAGTGTCCTATCACATATCTTATGAGATAAGAAAACTTCAAAAATCATAATACTTTGGTGCTTAAAATAGATGTTGAGGCCGAGATGGGGTAGAGGTAGGGCAGAAGACTTGGGACCAGAAAGTCGCGGTTCAACTCCCAGCCATTCCCACGTCGTAGTGCCTCTGAGCAAGACACCTAATCTCCAATAGCTGCCCACTGCTCCACCTGGGTGCATCTCACACGTGATGGGTTAAAGGCAGAGAAATAATTTCACCACTGTACTTCAGGATCAGTCTCAACTACTACCACACTAAACCTCAGGTCAGTTATTGTCAAAGTAACTGAGGTTTAGTCACTTGTGTTTTTAAGAGTCAGCTTTGTTGAATCATTTAGTCTAAAAACCTAATGTGTTGCAGAGGTACAACCAATTACTGTATTACATTACAGATTACATTCTGAGAGTTTTGTTCCAACCTGTCCAGCGTTTCATGAGCTATTTTGCTAACAGCCATATTTTATCGCCAACCTTTCACCTTTTGACAGTACAGATTTAAGGTCAAAATAAATTTCTCCATAAGAGGGCGGCAAAGCTCCAACTCTAAAAATATGGCGGACATAAAAGCATTGTTGGTAAAAGTGACAACAACATTACATCTCTGGAGTCAACTCACTGAATGAGAACCTTTAATCTTTAGTGCAGTTTATCCGTTTTTACAGACTCAAAGGAAAAACACCAAACAAACTGAATCATGCAGGTCAGAAAAACAGCTACACAACAGCAAATTAACACAATAATAACCAGAGTATTATTAATAATAATAATGATAATAAATACACACAGTCACACTCACACTGTCAAATGAGTACCAAAAACAGTAAAGATAAAATACAGATGTTTGAATGGCTTCAGTCAGGAAAAGCAAAGGAGCCACAAAATAAGAGTGTTTATAATCCAAGTGTCTGCTGCCAGTCTGCTTTTGGTCCTGGTTGTGATGTTTATGTGACCATTAATTATAAAAACATATTTAAATGCAACCTATTCCTTTAATAAGAAGTGACCAGGCACACGCTGAACACCGTGCAAAACTTTTTATCATCCAGAAACAGCAGCCTGAAGCTGCTCATGACGAAGGTCATGTGACCTGGGGGCGTAGACGAGCACACGTTTTAAGTACCACTGATTTAGTTTTAAAAAATATAGAAAAATTGCAAATTATGTTGTGCTTTGTATACGTCGCTTTTACAACTGGTGTAACAGAAAATATGACAGAAAGTACCGGTAAACAATTTTCCAACAGTACCATTTTTTTATAATTGAGCTTTTATCTCATTAGATATATTTATCAGTACACAGATGTTTGAGCCAGCTGTTACTGCTTGGTTCATGATCTCAGGCAGGGAGGTGAAACATTTAATCTGTGTAACAGCTGTACATACTGAACACACCTTATGGTTGACAGCTGGTGTCAAAATCTCAAGATGCTCGAGTTTAAACTTAAACACCATTAAGCCTTTTTGCTACCAAATAATAAAAGTACAAACAGAAAGAAAAGAAAAAAAAAGAAGAATCCTAAAAAGAGTCATCTTTGGGAAAAAACTATTCTGGTCACATGATCCTCGTCATTCTCAATTTTTCCTTAAAACAGACTCAACCAGCAGCCTTTAAAATGGAGGGACCTTTAAATATTTTCCCACCGGACCAGGAGTTCTCACACAGTCCAAGGTCAGATGGGTTCCTTATCAAAGTGTAAAGTTCTCATCTATAGGAACCATCAGTCTGTTCCATCAGGAATCTTTACAGTCGTACCAATGGGGAGAACGTCGGCCTGTGAGGGGGTGAGGGTGGGAGGTAGGCAGGTGGTAAACAGACGGACCAGAGAAACAACAAACAGTTTACGTGGTCATACCAACAGGAATCAGTGACATCACTCTTGAGTCTCTGATTGGTTCATTTATCTCCGACATCATTGAAAGCCAACCTTTAATCCAGCTAGCATGCTAACTCAAGTTAGACTTTAGTTAGCTGTTGAACAGTATGGGATGTTAGCATCTTGGAAAGCTATCAGAGGTACTAGTTCAGGCCAATAATTGTAGCATTAGACAGTTAGTTAAAAATAAAAAGGTTTATATGTTATGTAGAATATTAGTCACCTGTTAGCCAGCTTTATGCCTAGACTAAAAATAACTTAGCATGTTAAGCAGCAGCAGTAGGTAAGTGTGAGGTGTGAGAGCCTGTCTGTTAGCAGGTTAGGTCATCTTGTTAGTGGATTGGTTAGAATATTAACCAGGTAAATGAGAAGATAATTTTGGTTAGAATATTAACCAAGTGAACGAGAAGAGAATGAAACAGGACAGTTAGCATGTTAGCTGGCAGGTTAGCCTGTTAGCACAGCAGCAGCAGTTCATCGTCGCTGCTCTCCGTCTTACCCGTGGCCTCCAGGCAGGCGTCAGGGATCTGAGCCGTATGAACCATCCCACAGTGTTCACATGTGCCATCCCGCCCTCCTCGACCACTGTGTCCACGGTGATGGTGGGGGGCGAGGCCTGTGGTGGAGGAGGGGTGTGGCTCCAGCAGAGGTTGTCGTACGTCACTGACCAGTGATGAAGAGGAGGACGAGTCAGAGTCGGAAGCAGGGATGAGGAGCTCCACATCTTCCTCCTCCTCCTCCTCTCTGCTCTCTCGTTGCTCATCAGCGCTGCTTCTTCCTGTCTCCAGCTGGCGGAGTGGGCTGTGATTGGGCCAGGATTGGTTCTGCTGGTTCTGGTTAGTTCGGGTCAGGCTTCTAGCGAGGCGGTGCAGGTTCTGGGCGAGGCGTTGCAGGGCAGAGGAGGAAGGAGCCTGGAGCTCTGAGGCATCACTGTGACATTCAGGATCTGGACTAGAGGTCACCACAGTGACAGGGCTGGAGGGGGGCGGAGCTTCTCTGGACCTATCACGGCCTCTGCTTGGCATTGGGGTCAAAGAGGCGGCAGACGCCGTCACTGATACAACAGCCTCTACAGCTGAAAGGGGTGGGGTTTTCTGAGGGAGGGGGGCAACAGGACCACCCACTGCACCCACACCTCGCTCCCTACCTCGTTCACCTTCTGTATCCGTGTCATCGGAGTCTGGAGACAGCAGGTCGGAGCCAGAACTCCCAGTGCTCCCTGTACCAGAGCTGTCCTCCAAGTCAGCAGAGACGAGAGCCAAAGATCCAGAACGGCGAGATCGGGAGAAGGTGAAGAGTCTGCGCCACAGGTTGCTACGACGACCAGAGGAGGGAAGTCTGAGGGAGGTGAAGCCAAGCTGCGAGCGCACAGCCAGACGGAGGTTTTCCAGGACGGACGCCTGAGGGCAGACGGGGAGAAACAAAACCAGTTTTAAACATCACAGCCGATATGAGAACTGTTTTACTCACAACTGGCTCTTTATTTTACAGAAGCAGAACTCCACGAGTGATGAAAAGATACTCAAGATCAGACATTGTATACAAACCTGACTCCCAGAACACACTGGAAAATCCTCAACTGGCGGGATCAGTCCTTGTGCGATCAGCTGACCGTAAGAGGGCGGGGCCTCCCTCCTCAGCAGCTCTGCCTCCACTCTGGAAAGCTGTGTCTCAAACGACCTGCAACAATCAATCAGCGTGTGAATCCCACAAAGATGGCTGACAAACCACACAGCTTTCATCGCAGTTAGAAAAAGCGAGCAGTCAGAGGACACTGTGAAGCCTCAGATATCCTCACCTGCGTTCAAACATACGCAGCGAGTAGAGTTTGCAGGTGCAGCCGAGGGCGATGACCAACAGGAGACCACAGATCAGACTGCCGATGACGGCTGCTGTAATGACTCTGGTGGGAACAATGATGGGGCAACTTTCCTCATCGCTGCCGTCACCACAGTCGTCCTGCGCGTCGCAGACCCATGACTCAAACACGCAACGGTTATTCTGCAGAAGGAAAGGGTAAAAAAATTAGGGCATTTTTGGTAAACCTCAGTGTTTCCCTTATTATCCAAGGAGGGCGCCCCGCCCTGTCAACAAAACCGAGCGCCCTGCTTAAGGACACTTAATGATTACGGAAAATTATTTTAATTATTTTGAGTCTGGTATGTGCAGACCCAGGCTGTCCCACCTTGCAGTGGAAGTTTCCGGGCTGGCAGAAGAAGCAGTTCTTTTCGTCAGAACCATTGGGGCAGCGGTTCTGGTAGTTGCAGCGGTCCGATCGAGGGTAGCAGGCTCCGTTTCTGGAACAGGGGAACTCGTCCTCCTGACAAGAAGAGCAGTTCTGCTCATCCCGACCGTTGGGACAGTGCCAGTACCCATCGCACCGCTGCTGCTCCGTGTAACACCCCCAGTTTCCTCCGCAGGGAACCTCCCAGGGCAGGCAGAACCCATCCACCTAAAAACACACATGAAAACAGGTCAAACAGAATCAACCTACGCATCTAGAACTTTTAAGAACATCTCGAATGTCAGATGAGAGCAACTCGCCTGATAGGTGACATTGAATCCTCTGGCGGCGTTGATTTTGTCAGCATAGAAGTGAACTCTGAGCTGACCAGAAGATGAAACCACAGCGACTGGTGCCCTGGAGTCAAAAGCAGTCAGCACCCTGAGGAGGCGCCGAGGGTTTTCCTCAAGACCATCGTAAACTTTAACATAATCACCGTAACCCGTCCCATCCAGTTTAAAGTCTGTAAACCTCAGGATAACCTGCGAGAGGAGGATGCAGAGAGAAAGATGATTAGTTTAAAGATCAAAGAGGAGGTTGTTGGAACTTCTTTAAACATCTCCAAACTAAGCTATTCTTCATGGTCTGAGCTTAATAAGGTAAGAGGTTACCTTCCGGTGGTCTCCAGTGTCTATCAGCCATGTGCAGTTACTTCCTGGAGGGTAAAAATCAGGGTAGTTTGGAGAGCTGAAAGAACCATAGAAGTTCCTCAACCATTCTCCACAAGTGGGAACGTCACAGTCGATTTCATCGCCAAGATCCTGAAACGTCAAGACATCATTGTAATTTTAAAAAGTGTGAAATTCTTACAGACAAAATAAAATGTACTCCATGAAACTGCCTTTTACCTGGCAGTCGATGCTGCCGTCACAGCGCAGACTGTGGGGCAGGCAGGTGTAGATCCGGGTGTAACGGGACAAGCAGGGGAACTGGTTCAGGTTACAGGGCTGGAAGGAGAATGGTGAATCCACACACAGTTCCTCGTCTGAGTTGTCCCCACACTCATCCATGGAGTTACACCGCCACCAGTCTGGTATGCACTTCCCATTAGAGCAGTGGAACTGGTCCACATCACAGCTGGAGGCCTCTGGTTTACCTAAAACCACAAGATTTTTATTTTTAATATGACCATCAACCACCTGGAAACATTTTACTGGGATAAAGCTGTTTTGTACTCCTCCTAGCCTGTCCTCTTTAGTCCTTGTTTAGAGGATTTACATCAGACTCTAATCCAGCATTACATCATTGCATCACTACAGCCTGCTCTCTACACATCTGTTACACAACAACCACAAATGTCCTCAGTCCTGGTGATCAAAGGGAGGTTAAGACAAAAAGAATGTCAGTTCAAATGACTGTCAAAAAGTCTGACAATGGGTTAACGCAGCAGAGCTTTACAGACTGAATACATCATCCTTACCGGTGATGTAGGACAGTCTGAACCCTTTCCCTGTCAGGGTGTCATCAGTGTGGAAGTGGATCCAGACGTGATCCTGGGAAGAGATGTAAGGGGGAGGCAGAGACGATCCACAAACACGCAGGCCGTCCAGGCTTCTGTAGCTGCTGATGGACATCCAGTCTGAGGTGCAGTGATGGGAACCCTGGAGGTCAAAGTCCTGGAAACTGTGGGGAAAACAAACAAGAAAATACTTTCAATATATGTCAACTTGAGATGATAAAAAATATTTAAAATGTTCTTCTGGAAAATATTAGTTGCACAAAATACAGTTTGTGTTAAAAACATTTTTTAAGTAGTCATAACTAACAAAGGAATGCAGAAAGTCTAAAAAGTTTCATGCAAATAGATATATACAAGGACAGGAATCTTTTTTTAAAATCAAATGTAGTAAATTTAAAATGTTGGGGACAAAAAAAAGAAATAAATCAACTTCCAAAACTATAAACTTGCTGGTGGTGGTTGCATCATTTTCTGGGATTTTGTTTTGCTGACAGTCAAAGAGTCAAAAAATTCTACTTCAAAAATATTAAGCAACGCCCCAGTAAACAAGATGGCTAAAATATCTCTAAAAACAAGTTTTTCCAACAAGGAAAAGACTCAAAACGAACGGCATGTGGAACAAATAAACCAGGCAAACATTTTTGTAAAAAAACATTCTCAAAACCTCAAATTCAGACTCAAAAATAAGGGAACTCTGCCAAGTCTTCCAAAACAAAGGGACAAATACCCCAACAGCACTGTGCCAGATAATTGCTAATTTTTATATGTGTACAAGGTGTAACAAGTGACATTAAGCCATTTAACCACCATTTTAAACAATAAAATAATATCCAACACATGTGTCTTCACACCAACTGTCAATCAGGAAACAATTTGTTTTACCTGACGGTGATGGAGTCTCCCAGCCTTGCTCTTATGTTCCAGCTACAGTTCAGCCTAGCTGGATACTGAAAGGGCCAACCAGGGCTGGTGATGACGCCGCTAGATGCTCGCAGGAGCTCCGCCACATCACCACAAGCTGGACGGGAGGAGTAGGGGAAGGTTTCTGTTAAGACTTGCACTGCCCGCTATTGTAATGACAGCGAAGTGACCTTAAACTCACCGTTCGAAAATCCAGACACGTAGACATTGTCATTTCTTTGAGAAGCAGCAATGCATCCTGGGAAAAACACGAGGCATACAGTATTAACAAACTGTGTCATAAAAAGAAAAATAAATCTAAACAGATCTCCGTTTATTTTTTGAACATAATCTACCAGGGAGGTCTGAACGCCAACATTTTAGTCTCATTTTCATTTAATTTAAAGTTCCATCATGAAAACTTTTCGCCTTGATAAGAGTGATGGTTTTTTTTACACAAACTTGACGTCTGTAATGACTGGAAACAGAGGTATTAACAACAGAAATATAGGCTGTGTGTCTTTGTTTCCTCTTTACTGTGTGAAACCAACACAAAGGAAAGACGTGACAGAAAGCGCATCATCAAAGATTGGTTACAGCTCACGTGCTATGTTGCTTTGCACACGTTTATGTTTAACATGTAAAAACAACATCAGTCATCTAGCTAAAATTGGTTTTCATGCTTTGTTTCACGTTATATTGCCAATCTGACAGTATGCCTACAGTGCATCATTAGAAATATTTGTGTTATTGTGGATTATGGGATGGTATAATCTGCTTTCAATTGGTAAACAACAGCTCACAGCATCCTGTGGTGAAGGAGAAAGTCTGGGCGCATCCTTCTAAACATTTGGACGACTCCATAAATAGTTATTTGAATCTGAGTTGTTGCAAATTATATTTGAATTATAACTTTTAGACAATAGGATGAGACTGCATGGCAGGAGTTAGGCTAAATGTGTCACAATTATTCCTGATAACATAGAAAAACCTTCAAAAAACCACTCCTTTAGTTAAATAATTAAATGCAAAGCAGCACAAAATTCGGGGTTAAGAGGACTCACCTGACAAGACGAGCAGGTAGACGACACTCTGCCTGCAGCCTGCACTGAGGGCCATAATAACCCCGTGTCTCCACCAGCTGCGAGGCTTATTTAGATGAATCTGATGTAGAAGACGAGTCCAAGGTCACGGAACTGAGCGCTGCATGTCAGCGGAGCACAATAAAAACTGACCCGAGGTTCTGCTTTAGCATCTGCACTAATCCAAGCTACCAGCGAACGACCGCAGCCAGCCTGCCCTCACATCCTAAACTACCGCTTGGAAACAAAAGACATCCAGAGCCCCGAGTTACAGCTAGCGTTACCCGTTAGCTGTTAGCAAAAAATAGGATGTTGATCAACGGCTTCACCGCGACAACGGACTCCGCTGTTTCAACACGACACATATTGTGAGAAAAAATATGAGCATATAGCTACACAATTATTATATTTTGAGAAAAATAAAAGACAACGAAATAATATGACAAGTAAATCACAACAAGCTAACAGCCGGAGTCTCCGGCTAAAGCGTTCGACGTTTAACAAACTGGCCGATTAGCAGCAACATGCTAACGAAGCTACATGGCTGTCCAGCCCGTCCTCCGTCAGAATGTGCGACCCAGAACGGGGCAGCTAAACCGGTTCGACCTGGGACAGATAAGGGAGCCGGAGTAGAGGTCAGCAGAGCGAGTGTTAGCTCCGTGTGTCAATCCCACCGCCGCAGCATCGTCACGGCTCCTGGTCGATGTTTCCCTTCGGGCTGAGCGGAGCAACAACAGAGACGCAGCGGCAGAGAGCGAGAGTGCGTTAAGCCCCGCCCACCATCCACAGTTATTCATTTATTTATTTATTTACAGGAGATTTACCTCGACAATATGCCTTCTATTTACTTAACTGTTTATTTTATAATCATTTATTTTTGATGGACTATTTTTAAAATGATTTATTTTCTAATCACGACCTCTGTTCTGTCTCATGGTGGGCCAGCAATTAGTGTTTGTGTCACTGATTTGATGTGACCATTATCTCCTGTACACCAGTGCTGCTTTTATTTCATTTAGATAAGTAAGCATGACAGCATTTGGAGACAGTCAGACAAAACTATTAACACTTTGGTTCTTGCAGTAAAAAAAGTAATTCCATTTGAGAGAGGAGCACATATGTTCTGTTTCAGTAATATCACATCTGTTGTCTGTTAGGGGAGTCTCCCATTCTGAGCAGCGGCTGGAGCTTCTCTCAGCTGTTCTTTTGTTCCTTTTTATTTGGGGCTCCTCACCCCACCCAAAGTGTCCATCTGCTGTAAGCTCACACTCCCCTCACCCCATGTCACTTAACAAAGAACTGAGGTTAAACATCTTATATCTTTAAACCAGTTGCTCTGATCACTGTTGAAACTCCTGTCCTGTAATGTGAGGTTGAACTTTTGGGTATGGTCTTACTTAAACAGAAGGAATGAATAAATAATAAGTGTCATGATGTAGTTGCAGTGACACAATGTCCTCCGATGCTTTCAGTTATTCTGACAAGTGCAAGAAAACAAATGTAATAAACTGCTTCATTGAAAAAGGAAATATGTAGCAAAGCAAACCCATACTATAAGTGAACATCTAAATGTGACTTTAATAGTTCAGTAAAAACAAACATAATAGTTGTGATAAAAGGTATACACAAATTTCTTACAAATTAAACTAAGTGACGTTCATCATATTGTTCATAAGCAGGGAGGTTTGAGGGGGAAAAGAGACACCTTCATGTTTGCAGTTCAAATCACCAGAAATAGTGAATAATGAGCAGATTTTGCAGCAAAAGTTTTTTTACAACCATCAGCAGAAAGATGTAAGTAAATGAACCACATAACTTATTCTCTCTTATTTATTCAATATGATTTGATGTAAATAGAAAGCTAAAATGAAGTGGAATTCATATTTATTTTATATTTTGTTGTCTTTTCTTTATCTCACTCCTCCTGGCGGCCAGGAACTCCCGCAACAGTCTTCTGTTATTCTCTTGGTTTTGACTCCAGAAGACAGCACAGTAACATTACTGAAAATTATTTCTGACTCTTCCTGATATATGGGATATTTAAAATCGTTCCAAATCATGTTTTCCACCTGCGTCCGCTTAGACTTCAGTTTGAAGTGGCTGGAGTAAATATCTTTTCTCTTTATCAACAGATTTTCCAAAGGATCCAAGTCCTTGGGTTCTCTAGTGAGGTCCTGTTTGATCTTCTCTTTGTTCTCCCGGTCCCTTTGGTCGTTTTCTTCTTTCTCCTTCACAATATATGCCTGTTTTTGTTTTTTGGCCTTAACATTCTCCAACCCTGAGTTAAATAAATACAAAAACAAACATGAAGGAAGAAGAGCAGCTGACGTCTTTCACTGAGGCCTGAACTAAGCAGGTTCAAAATGTCCACAATTTTGTTAGATAATTTAACTGATCCTTACGATGGTGATTGTTATACATGAAACCAGCTTGTCCGCTTGGAAAGTCAGCTAAATTCACAGACTAATGAAGTTGATGGCTGTCAGCCTCATATTACAAATACCATATTTTTCATGCTATTAAGCGCATCGGATAATGAGGCGCATTATCAACAAACGGGTCTGTTTCCACACACCGCACCGGCTTATATGTCGCACTGTTGAATATTGAGAATATTTAAATATTCTAGTGTGCCTTATAGTCCAAAAAATACGGTAAACTGTAAATCCAGAGTTCTGTGAAGTTTTATACATTTCTTGCTGTGTCAAACATCAAGTGTGTGCATAATAAACTGATTAACATCAGTGCTTCATTGATGTCAAACACAAAGGAGGTCCGATCATTTATGGTTGCTCATTAAATCAAATTATTGCATTGCGACATGGAAAAAAGCATGATGTGTCAAATGTAACAACTGTTTAAATCTACCGTATTTTTAAGACTACAAGGCGCACCGATTGGATTAGGTGCATTAAGCGAAACAAAACAGATAAGTCAAACATTATTCAACTCATTCACAATAAATAAGCACATAAAATCGGTTCGAGGTCAGTAAGCACAACCCGAATTAATGCGTAAGGTGCACAGGATTATAAGGCTCACTGTCGATTTTTGAGAAAAATTAAAGGAATTTAATACGTAGTCCTAAAAATACGGTACTTCTCCTCAAACAAAAATTTGACCATAATTCAATCCATTGCCTTCCTAAACTTGTGTTTTTTTAAGGTTATTTCTGCTCTTACATTCCAGAACTCAGTTTTCAGGAAGTTTAATTTCTTATTGAAATAATTGACGCGTGTATAAAGTTATTAAAAATGTAAAGACACAGCTGAAAGTAATGTGCTTGGGTGCTCTTCATAATAAATTACCAAATAAAGTTAAAGAAAGTGGCAGATTTTTTTTTTTCCAAGTTGACAGAAATAAACTTTGAAGTTTCTATTTTAGAGAAGAAAAACATTCCACTCAGACAGGATTTCTCTCATAAAAACTAAATGAAGCACTTCTATTCAGAAAAAAGTATTCATTAATGTAAGAAAGTTTGTGCTCAATATTCATTAATGCATTTTTTAAAATTCTCTTAGGTCTGGTAAAATCCTTACAACCAGTTTTTATAATTTTTGTATTTTTCATTTTATCTGGACAAAGTCTTTATAAAGCTCTAACTTACAAGTAGGCACACCGAAAGAAACAACAAATGTTGCTGCCCAACCGAGAGCGCTGATCCAACTTCCTCCACCTGGTTCAGTGTTGAGGTTGCAGCTCATGATTTCTCAGAAAAGAAGCTGCATGAGTCCAAACAGATTAAAAAAAAATATTGGAAACTGATTAGTTAAGAACTGGTGATAAAATGAGCAACAGAACTGTGTTCAGTGATGCAGCAACACACCAGAGGTTTCAGTGGCTCAACTTTTTTTTTAGCATCTGTACTTAAAATACACATTATTTTATTCATGAGTTCATGTGCTTATCACTTAACTTAAGCTTGAGATAATCTCAAGTATTTGTATTTCTCGTTATGCATTTGTTGACTGAAGTGTTTACGACACAGTCTTTGTCTAGTCCTACAATCAAGTTTACGAGTTCAGAGTTCAATCTCCAGACTAATTGGATCATCTTGGACAAAAAGCTCAATTTTCTCTAAAACGGCTACCAAAATTTAACTCATCGCTGACAGCACTCCTACAGTGCACGTGAAAACTCACATCAGGGCATGGATTACATGTTATTATAACTAACTGCTGGATGAAATAAAACGTTTGAACAAGTCTCTAACTTTACCTCGGCTGTTTCACTGCTGAGTTTGAAGCTGCTCAGCTCGTTGCTCCTTCCAGTAAATGATTGGAAACTAAACACACCTGGTTCTCCACACACGGAGGAATGTCATCTTAACCACTTCTCGAAATGTATAATCCTATCAAACGAAAGGTGACTGGTTTGATTGTGGTTGAACTAGTTCTACTGAGCATCTAATTATAGCCTATTTATGATAATGGATAACCTACTGTATGTTAGTAAACAGAAACAGAAACAATTTGTCCCTTTACCGACATGACAACCTCAGAAATCTATTCACCAACAGTTTACAGACTTTCTGAGTAAACCAAAAGAGAATACAAATTAACATTCTAACAGACATCAAGTTATTTCTACTCTTTACCCTGATGCATGCTCAATAATCCAGGTAGAAAAATCTAAAAAAGCTAAGTCTGGTCCTCTGGACATTCAAAA
>JARVGV010000630.1:23405167-23417284 GCA_031762435.1 Hypsolebias longignatus | reverse complement strand
CAAAACCCATTCCAAAATGTGGGGGAGATTCACAAAGAGAGGACTGCAGCTGGAGTCAGTGCTTCAAGAACCACCATGCACAGACGTATGCAAGACATGGGTTTCAGCTGTTGCATTCCTTATGTCAAGCCACTTTTGAACAAGAGACGGCATTGGAAGCGTCATGTGGGCTAAAGGCAAAAAGGACAGGACTGCTGCTGAGTGGTCCAAAGTTCTGTTCTCTGATGAAAATACATTTTGCTTTTTCTTTGGAAATCAAGGTCCCAGAGTCTGGAGCGAGAGAGGAGAGGCACAGAATCCACATTGCTTGAGGTCCAGTGTCATGTTTCCGCAGTCAGTGATGGTTTGTGGTGACAAGTCATCTGCTGGTGTTGGTCCACTGTGTTTTCTGAGGTCCAGGGTCACACAGCCGTCTACCAGGAAGTTTTAGAGAACTTCATGCTTCCTGCTGCTGACCAACTTTATGGAGTTGCAGATTTCATTTTCCAACAGGACTTGGCACCTCCACACAGTGCCAAAGCTACCAGTACCTGGTTTAAGGACCATGGTATCCCTGTTTTTAATTGGCCAGTAAATGTGCCTGACCGTAACCCCATAGAAAATCTATGGAGTATTGTGAACAGGAAGATGTGATACACCAGACCCAACAATTCAGAAGAGCTGAAGATCACTATCAGAGCAACCTGGGCTCTTATAACACCTGAGCAGTGCCACAGACTGATCGACTCCATGCCACACTGCTGCAGTAATCCAGGCAAAAGGAGCCCCAAGTATTGATGTTGTACATGTTCATACTTTTCAGTTGGCCAACATTTCTAAAAATATTTTTTATTGGTCTCAAGTAATATTCTAATTTTCTGAGAGATTGAATTTGGGTTTTCAATAGTTGTCAGTTATAATAATCAACATTAAAAGAAATAAACATTTGAAATAAAATACATCAGTTTGTGTGTAACAAATGAATATAATACACAAGTTTCACTTTTTGAATGGAATTACTGAAATAAATCAACTTTTTTATGATATTCTAATCTTATGACCAGAACCTGTACATATAAATATAAACATGCTAAACAATAATTTACCTGCAGTCTGTATGGGGGGGTAAGAAGGAGGGGGCATCTTCCAGGTTCCATCGGCGTTCTTCATGTGAGATCGATCAGACGCAAAGTTCAACAGGAAGCTGTCTGCAGGAATCACGCGCAACTTCCTGTCACAAACACAAGGCGTTACTGTGATGTCACGCAAGTGTGTTACCGTAGCAACCTGCGTTACCTGTGATACTCAGGTTTGAGTTGGCGGTCCGAGCGAAGAGCCTGAGCACCGTAAAGCCTGAGGCTGCAGGGAAAGGGCAGCTCCGTGTCCAGATCGTAAACCTGCGAGTCCGACTGAAGACCCGTCTGAAGCAGGATCACGTGGTAATCCTAACACATGCAGGGACATTATTGATGATGTCATAACGACACTGTTGTGATATCGTAGCTATACGCAGGGAAGTCACCGACCCAAATCACGGGGCAGTCACCACATCCAGACTTCTGCTTCCAGAGAGGAATCTGATGGGGAAAAAAAAGTAAAAACATCACTGGTTTTCAGGATCTGGGAGGTTTGGGTTCTTTTTTGGTAGCTCCACTTGTTTAATGTCAAGTTTGTTCTCTTTTGGTTGTTACATTTTATTTTATGAGTTTGTGATTCTCACGTTTAGTTCTGTTCCTTGTGGTTTCATTTGATCAGTCTTTGGGTGATCCTCTGCTCCACCAGCCTCTTCTCCCTCAGTCAGTATCCAGTCAGCCTGCCACGCCCATCTACACCTGCCCCGCCCATCTACACCTGCCCCCTGCTCATCAGTCACAGCTGCAGCCACTCTACTCATCACCTTATAGTCCTTCCCCTCACTCATTAGTCAGATACTGTTGGGCTTTCATGCTACGTCTGACTCACCTCTTTGTCTCATGTTGTTGACACTTTATCCATTTTTTTTCTTTAAACAAAAGTTTTGTTTATTAGCTCATTAATAATAATAATTGTGTCAGTCTGCTTGTCTGGGTTCTAAGCCTAAAAATGTGACACAAACTTGTCAGCTTTAGAAAAAGAAACCTGGTTTTAAAAAACATTTCTTGAAGGGATTCATGTCACCCGCTGCCTTTCATGACAGTTTTAGACTAAGACCATCTTTTATTGAGAAATGACAAAGTTGTACCTGTTCTCATCTAACCTTGTGAATGCAGTTGTGCAACATTGTAAGATCTTACAGGATCTTGCACAGAATGTGTGTTGAGGATGGCTCCCAGCTACTACCACACAAAATTTGAGCCCATTCTCTATTAAATGAGTTATGGCTAATTTTAGGTTGGACAAGGTCGAACACCAGTGGCAGCCATTTTGAATTGACTGCTATTCAGTGTTAATGCACTTCATTTTAAGTTTCATTAAAATTTGTCTATTGGTTCATGAGATTTTTGCTAACAGACAAACACAAACCGGGTCAAATACATTATTGCTGCTTCACCTAGAAGGCTTATGATATGTTTTTATTGTTTCATAAAATCTGAAGATGTTTATTATATATTAGACATGTTAAAAAAAAAAACCTGCAATTTCATTAAACCTAATTTTGTTTCATCCAGTCCTGAAGGTTTATACAATCAGTTCTTAAAAAAATAAATTAAAAGCAAAGATTTAGAAAGTGATGATGATTCAGAACAAATTGAATCTCCTGAAATTATGACTTTAAAAATAATTACTAATTGCATATTGATTTGTGAAACTGAGTACTGTACAAAACAAGTTGTCATAAATTGATTAAAAAAAAAACCCATTGTAATAGATAATTAGGTGGTTTGTGATGTCATTATGTCCTTGTTCATTTGGCACATTAGCAATAATTTTGTCCCAGCAGCTTCATTTTCTCACCATTCTGTTGTCATTAGAGATGAAAACCACAAACAGATGTTCCAGCTGAGCAGTTCTCTCTGTTTGAACAAACTCACACAGCTTCCAAACATTTTCTTCACTGCAAGACAAACAAAACAACTCATCCCAGACGAGATGAAACAGATTGATGCAGTGAGATAATTTACTGACATTCAGATGAGCAGAGATTTAACACTGGGGCATTTTGAAGCTATTAATTTGACAAATATGAACAATACTGACCCATGAACAGATATTAGAGGTTTATAAGATATTATAGATATATAAGATTATAGGTTTATAAGGCTTGTCATGAAAATATGGGGAACGTTCTCCACCAAAAAAATAAATGTTACGTTTGTAATTGAACGAGACTATAACAAATAATTTTATAGGAATATTGTGTTTTGTTTTATGGCAGATATAACAGACAGTATAAAGAGATTTACCAGTAACAGCTGGTGTAAACACAATTTTCAACACTCGGTGTAATTCGGTCTTCCGCCTTCATGATTTGGTGTCACATCGAAACAGCTCCGGCGGAAGCGCGTCAATGACGTCACATTTAAATCCAAAATTAAAGCCCCCACCGTAGAGTAACAAGTGGGAGAAAATCTGTAAAAACATTCAACTGAAACTCGAAAACGTACATAGAAATACTCTTTTTGCACTAATAATCTTGAATATAAAATTAAATATACATAGTTCTGCTTTTACAACAAAAAAAAAACTACATAAGGTTTTAATAGTAAGTTTTCGTACTTGAAATCCATTTTTATTCAGTCTAAACACATTTGTTGCAGTTTAAATAAAACGTACAAATATCTTGGCAAAGTCTGTTTATTTTTATGTTTGACAACAATCTGCATTTACATTTAATGATTTAACTTTATTTTTGCTGTCTTGATTCCTTAAAACCAGCTGAAACAAATCTCTGAAAATATTTGTTTTTAAAAGCAATTAACTGATTTATCTTCACATAAAATATGAGTATCAAAAAATACCACAAACTTTAGTGGTGGTGTTTTTTAATAGAAGTTTTATAAACAAAGAACACAAATAAATAGTATTAATGTCCCATTTTATTGAATACAAACAGTGAAATAAACTACAGGAAAGGACATTCTCTGCTGTGGGACATAACAACCTGGTGTCTGACTGGTTGTTGGGACAACTCCACCACAAACGGAGAAGTTCAGCTTCTTCACCAGCGGGCAGCAACATGAAGAGCAGCTCGTTAGGTGAAGAGTCGGATGGTGGCGTCAGCCCCGGAGGAGAAGACCCAGGGCTGTGTGGGGTGAAAGGTCACGTCCAGAACACCAAGGTCATGAGTGATTGCATGACCTCTCAGAACTTTTACAGGGACTATCAACGGGTTCTGCAGCAGGTCGCTGGAGAGAAAAGAAAAGTTTAAGCCTTTGTTCAAAAAAGACCTATGTAACGATGAGTGTTTATTGCATGTAATATTACTTGTAAACAGTCCCGTGACAGACGATCACTGATCCATCATCTGATGCCGAGGCAAACAGTGGGTAACCTCTGTGATAGGCCACACTCCTCACGGCCTTCTTATGATGTCTGAAGGTATTTTAAAAGATCGATATCATCAATATGAACAAAACATCATCATAACTTGAGAAATTAAAACATATATTATATACATTACAACATAAATGCTGAGTGCTAAATGACTACTGCTATTTGTTGAAAAAGCTGAAACAGAGTCATTAAAGTAAAAAAAAAAAAGGCAGATTACTAGCCAAAAGTAGCAACATTGGCTAAAATTATTAGAAAGCTAGTTAAAAGCTAAAAGCAGCAGACTGTTAGCTAAAAGCAGCAGACTGTTAGCTAAAAGCAGCAGACTGTTAGCTAAAAGCAGCAGACTGTTAGCTAAAAGTAGCAGACTGTTAGCTAAAAGTAGCAGATTGTTATATTGTAAATCAAATGAGTTGGTTGTATGAATTGTTTTTTTCGAGGTTATATTTAAGTTGTTCAGTATATTGTTAATCATATGAGTTGATTGTTTGAATTGTTTATTGGTGAATAAGGGGCAGAGAAAATAAGATTTTTTTTCTTCTGCTGCCTTTCATTTTATATAAGCGTTGTCTTTTCTTTTCTTATTACTGTATATATTGTTGTTGTGTATTTTAATTATAAAATGGATAAATAAACTAAACTAAACTAAACTGTTAGCTAAAAGCTGCAGATTGTTAGCTAAAAGCAGAAGACTGTTAGGTACAAGTAGCAGATTGTTAGCTAAAAAGTAGAAAAGGTCTAGCTAAAAGTAAATTTAGCAAAAGAACAGATGAAAGTAGCAAAAAAAAACTTGCTAAAAACAAAAAAGGAGCAGAAAGTGAGATAAAGTTAAAAGAAACAGATCGCTAGATGAAAGCAGCAAAACACTGAAAAGCAAAAATTATCTAAAGGCTAGCTAAAAAAGCAAACTTGTAGCTAAGTGTAGGAAAAGGCTAATTAAAAGCTATTGTAAATTAGCAAAAGGCTAGATAAAAGCTAAAAATAGCAAAACTTTAGATAAAAATAGAAAAGAACACAGAAATTGAGCAAGTATGCTGAAGCAGATTTTAAAAGGAGCAAAGGAAGTAAATAGACCTCATTGTAGTTAGATATGGAGAAATTATTTTGAAAAATCTGTTAAACTATTTTTTGTATTAACTTTTACCTAACTGGGCAAATCCCATTGAGATCACAGATCTCTTTTGCAAGGGAGGTCTGGACTTGAAGGCAGTCTCACACGCATGTTTTTGGATCGGTTTGGATGAAACCGGAGAACCCGGAGAAAACTCACGCAAACACGAGGAGAACATACAAACTCCACACAGAGAGTCCAAACCTAGGATCAAACTCAGGACCTTCTTGCTGTGAGGCAACAGTGCTAACCACTAATCCATCATGTTGCCCAAAATAAAATATGAAAAGGTAAAAAGCTACAAAAGTCATGGGACTCATCTCCAGAATGAGCTGAACGTTTTCAGAAACGTAACCGTGTGAACGCTGAAGCAACGAGTAAATCTGTGATCGTCGTTAACGATCCTTTTGACAAACGCTGACAGAACGTACCGCAGCAACTTGTAGGGTTTCGTTGAGAGGTCGAGGTCGAACCAGCTCAGCCTGCAGTCGTAGCTCCCACAGATCACATGGTCACCTGCAGGCGGGATGCACAGGTGAGCTCTGCCCCTCAGCGGTCACGATTGTTTAAAATGCTTGTTTGGAGCAGGAACTGGTGCTGTGGAGATGTGACTGTTTTGTGGAAGTACTCACCCCCAGAGTGGATGGCTATGCTCGAGATCCACTTGGAGTTGGCTTGTAGTTTTTTGGTCATTTCCTGTTTGACCAGGTTGTAGATCCTGACAAAACGCTGGGTGGCCACAAAAAAGTAGGGCCTGATAGGGTGGAAGGCTACACACTGGACGAGACCTTTGTTCCTCCTGAAAGGATTCTGGCTCCGCCTTCGGCTCACCTGGTGGATGAACACCTGCAGGTGGCTCGAGTGGTCAGGCATCACCGACGCCAGGTAGTCTCCTTTAGTATGCCACGTCACCTGGTGGACAGCCTGAGGAGACAAAGAGTCAGTGCAGTCCAGGGATGGATCAGAAAGACTTAATCAACATCTTAGGTGGATTTTCTCACTTTAGGATGTTGGATTTTGAGACGAACGCCTTGATTTAGCTCCTCCCCCTCAGCATTAGACCAGACGACAGTGCCTGACTCCTCTGATGGCTCCTCCTCCTGTTCAGCGGCGAGAAGTCGCTCTGACGACGAGACGACCTGTCTGTCTGCCAGACCAGGAGATAAAATCAGGACCTCTGAGTTCCTGAAAACAAACAACAGGACGTTGAGGAGGAGTTGGCCGGACCTGATCGTGTCATTTAAATTTAACAGACGGTTGAACGAGGCTTTATAATTACACAGCAACAGCCAGGAGACAGAAAGAGGAGTTGGGGTTCCACGCCACGCTCTTCACAGCTCCGCCCACCTGGACTGTTTTCAAACAGCGAGACGTGCACACCTCCCACAATCTGACGGTACCATCGTCACTGCCTGTAAGTGAAGAAAATATACAGAACACGCGCTGAAACAACGCTCCCAGAAAACTAAACTCATATCAGCTGCACTCATCAGACCGAAGGTTTTACTTTTTTTTTTTTAATCAATTCAAGAAAAATCAAAGTCTGTCAGTGAAGCTTTACTATTTATTACCAGATATTTTACTGACCCGTACAACTACGGGGTGTGTACTACATAAATATAAAAGTTGATGGTTTTCCTTTCGGCTGCTCCCGGGGTCACCACCGTGAGCAAATTTATATGAATAATTGTGGAATTGTTCTACAAGTTTCCTGACACAACCTGGGCTCAAACCCACAGCCTCAGGATCACAAGGCTGCAGCACTAACCACTGAGCTACCACGCCTAAACATGAAAATGCATTAGTCAAATGCTTTTTGCTTTTGATGTGTGAGTGCATAAGTGTTTGTCTATTAGCAAAATGTCCTGAACTACTGGACGGGTTTAAATGGAACTCATAAGGTGTATAGACATGGGGGGGTACTGGAGGGTGCAGACATGAAAATAGTTTTTAACTGCATCAGATTTACAGATATCGAACAAGAATTTGATAAGTTAGTAGCTGAAAGTCATTCACAGCATGCTCTCTCACCGTGACCTTTCACAATATTACATTAAACAGCACAGAACAGTCGAGGCCTCACTAAAACGACTTCTGCTGTCATTTCTCAACATAAGATATTCTTGGTCTAAAACTGTGGCATGAAATGTGGTGGATGATATGGATGCTTTTCATGGAGTGCTGTGCCTTTAATGGAATTTGTTTTCAAAAGCTCTTTGTAATTATTTATAATTAGATCTTGAAGCGTTTAAGAAGACACTCCAGAGCTGACAAGCGTTTTCCTCCAGTTGTCTTTGCGCGACTGATCGCTCTGGTGATGAATATCTAAGAGCGGCATCTCGGTTCAGTCAACAACCGATAAACACAATGATGTTTTAGTGTAACAACAACAATTTTAGGCAGTGTTTTGCTCATTGTTGTAGCTGAACAAACATCTTATTGAGACAAACTGTAGGAGTAAGCTGACGTTTTTGTTTTTAGAGACCTGGACATAGAAGACTTGGACTCTGCACTTTTTCAAGAAATGGTTACATTAAATTTTTAGTAAGCATGCACAATATTATCGGCATGGTATCGATATATATTAGCGATAAGATTAAATATCGGACATCGGCCACTCCATCAAAATAACTCACCGAAACAAAAGACGTTGTTTTTAAATATACTGTATATTATATATTTATATAGTGTTACATCATTTTCAGACCCCTTTTTGGTATCTGCACTTGGTAGCAGGCCAAATTGATAAAGACTGTGCAGAATAATGTAGTATTTTAATTCCACAGCAGAGAAAGCTATGTGGTCTCTGTAAGTAGGTCTAGAGGGGGAAATACTGTATTGGTATCGGCCAAATTAATTTTAACATATCAGCTAAATATACAATATCATGCATCCCTAATTTTTAGTCCTTGGTTTGAGTCAGTAAGAGCAAGCACATGTCAAAATACTGTCTGCTTCCATTCTAACATTTTTAATTGAGAAAATAAAATATCAGAAACTGCGTGGATAAATGTTCAGTTGAATACATGACGGTACCTGAAGCAAGCCACTGTCCTGATGGAGACACACTGATGGACCGAACCAGACTACTGTGACCTCGATACACCTGAACACACAGGTGATCATGAGCGCAACAAAAACAGTTAAAAGTTTGAAATCATCCGTTTACTCTGAGTTTAAAGGTGGTGTGTCTTTACCAGAGACTGAGTTGTCGGGAAAGGCTGCAGGTCTTTTGGTTTGGGAAGTTTGGGAATCAGATCTTCAGGATTCACGTTCACCTGCAGGCAGAGAAAGTCAGTACAGTAATGTCACAGGAATAAAACACAGCTCCCCCTGGTGGATAAAAGACTGAATAAGCGTAGTTACCCTCATCTTCCTTTGTCGGGGACAGAGGTACAGATCAAGGCAGCGCTCAAACCTCTCGTGGATAAAACGAGAAAACGCTGGAACCTGACGAAGACTGGAGAACTTCTTGGGAATGAAAGGCAGCTTCCTGTCCAACGGATCCTGCTGATCCCACAGAGCTTGCTGTAAAAGGGAAAACGAGACGACAGGCATGATGAAAACAATGTCAACTCTAACTTCTTTGTTAAACGAGTGCAGCAAGTGATGACAGACCTCCTCCTCTGTGAACAGGTACTCAGGTGGGGGGTTGTAGGACTCCTCGTGACCAGGCAGACGGGTTTTAGGGGCTGGAAGGTGCATTTTGTGCCTGGCTAAAATAGAAGTGTCCTCACTAGCCCACAGGTCATAGTAATGCCCTTTGCTGTCATCCTCTACCCGTCGAGGTTTAATCCAACCCATTTTGATAGCATGCACTAGTTTGGACACCTGCGGACAGGTGAGACAGACAGGTAGAGTCAGATTACAAAATAAAAACGCTTCAGCGATTTTATGGTTTTTACCTTCTGCTTTTCAATCAATGATGGAATGAAGCTGCGTTTGTCTGCAGGTCTGTTTGTGACTGGGTGAATCATGACATCTTTACTGAAGAACTCCACGGTGGGCTGACGAAACGAGAAAAAAAAAGAGGTAATTTGACTGTTTTAACTGGTTTCCCCTCTTCAAAAATTAAGACAAGCACGTACGTGTTAGAACAGGACAAGTTCAGGGGTAACTGTACCTCATACTCGTTGAAGTTGACGTCTCCAAACTGTCCTCTCTGCAGACGATTCACCAGCTCGATCTGGTCGTCTGACAGCACGATGTCACTCGCTGTCTTCTTGTCGTGGACCGTTCTCCTGCAGACAAAACCGTGTCAGTACCGTTAGCATTTCTTGTTAAGAACTGTCGAGTGTGTTGCATTAAGCTAACCAGCTCACCAGTAATCAGGATTCTCCATTTTGTCCAAGAATTCATCAAGCTCATCCTTGTTCCTAATTGGCTTTAAGATCTTCTTCCCATCAAGATCGTAGCCAATGTGAGGGAAGTCTTTGTACCACTCCATGGGAATGTTGCCCACTGTGTTTCTGATGTCCTGTAGAACATTGGAGTTTGTTATGAACCAGCAGCAGAAGAGACATGTAGGTGTATTGAACCAGTACTGCAAAGGCCTTTCTACAAGTATTTAGTGACAACTTACAGAAACCTTGAGGTGTGAGTACTCAATAGTTTACAGAAAATGTGGAGTTCTTATTATTGCTAAAGGACAGTGTTAATTAAACATGAATGAGCTAATCTCAAGAGTCTGAACAGATCAATGCAAGCTGACAGCGATTCATTGCATGAATTTGAACTGTGTTCTGTGACTTTGACAAAGAAGAGAGAAAAGAGAACATGTATGAGGGATGAATGATAATGAGGTAGACTATGAGCAAAGAGCTAAACATCAGAAAACTTGACAGAAGACGCGTTGATCATTAAGTCACTGAACCACACATGAAAACCAACAGAACCAAAGGGAACTCAGAAATGTATAAAATCCCACCTCCTCATCTGAGCTGTCATGTTGATACTCGTCTGCTCCTTTGACTTCCTTTTCTTCACTCTCTTCTTCTTTTTCCTTACTCTTCTTTACCTCTGTCTGAAGAGGACAGCATGGGTGAGTCCACAGGCCGAACGTGAGTCTCACCAGCTAATCAGCCGTAACACAGATACCCCAAGTTAAATGTTACCTGTTGACTCTGATCCTCCTCAATCGTATCTTCATCAACATCATCATCTGCTCCCTCCTCCTCATCTAATTCCTCCTCCTCTTCTGAGTCACTCCCAGAATCCTCCAGTCCAGAGTAGACACTGTCCTCACTGTCAGATAGATCGGCATCGTCCTCATCTTCATTAACAGGTTCCTTGCTGAAGTTGATGAGCTGAAGGAAAGATAGAAATGTCCCACTTAAAAAACTAATTAATTTAACAATAGCCCCAATGTATAAACAAACAATTAGAGATTAACTGATGATGTTCTATAAAACAAGCACCTGCCCGTTGCAGGGAATTTTAATGAAAACTAAGGATTGGGTGAAAGCTGAAAGGACAGCAGTTGAGAACTGATGATATGCAATTATGAAAACAAATTGATAAGAAATTAAAGACAAAACAATAAAACTATAAATTCATTTCAGTTTATTTCTATAGAGCCAAGTCACGACAGAAGTTGTCTCAGGGCACTGAACAAAAACATTCACATAAATAAAAAAATCATTAGTAAAGTTATTTATCAAAGGAAGCCAGCAGACTGCGTTGAATCTAAGTCCCTGAATTAAGATGGTTGTGAATTTACCTGAAAAGAAAACAATCAAACCAAAATGTGTTTCAGTGCAATTACGAAGATAATTGATTTTATTTACAAAGTTAGTATGAGGGTCTCAGCATGATGAAGCAGCTATGTGCAGTGTCAGTAGCTGTGCACAGTGAATAAATAACATATATTAAATCTAACAGTATCTGACTACCCGATACCTCTTAATCCAGGAAAACTGACTTGACACCGGGAATGTCTCCATTCAGAAAGTGACAATTTCAACTAAAACAAGTTTAGCGTCAAACAATTTTAATAAACACTGTGTTCGTTAAGATTGTAAAGTCTAATTAGGTGCACAATTAGCTCATTTTCGTCAACAATAACTATTAGAAAATGTTAAAGTGTCAGCTTGTATGGGGGTTGAAATACTCCACGCTGTGTTTTGCTTTGACTTTTCATGCTAAGCTAACAGCCAGCTCGTGACCAGTTCCTCACATTTCAGTCATCTCATCTTCATCCCGGCTGTTAAGTGTCTCACCTGATCCTCCTCCTCCTGTAAACTCCTCTTTTTGACTGTTTTCGTTTTCTTCTCCATCCCTGCTCTCTTTTCGATCACCTGCACGTTTTCTCTGCTCCCCTCCATGAGCCGCTTCGTGGATACCGCCATCTTTGTTTAGCACCGCCTGCTGAATATGGCGCGCAATGGTTTGTGGGATTGTTGGAAGGCAACCAACAGTGACGTCATTGATGGAGAGGTTGTCAAAATTTGAAAGAGCTTTTGTTTAGGTTAGTTTAGTTAGTTGTTCATTTTTTTAAACAATACAATACAAAACAATCCCATGAAAAATAACGTACAGAGTATAAAAAAATGAAAGGT
>JARVGV010000630.1:23389105-23399134 GCA_031762435.1 Hypsolebias longignatus | reverse complement strand
TGTGTGCTGGGTGAGTGGGGTCCTTCATGATGCAGGTGGCCTTCTTCCTGCATCTGGAGGTGTAGATGTCTGTGATGATGGAGAGACTTCACTACTTTCTGTGTAAAGTGTGTGAAACGTTACGTGTTAAATTTATTTTGTTTGTGATCAAAGGGTCATTGCCTAATTTTATTGTTTTTTTTTTTTTTTTTTTTTTGCTTTACAAGCACCTTTTCACATAAAATCTCCCAAGATGCCTTTTTTAGCATCATTAAATAGCATCAGTGTTGAGTGAAATGACAGCGATGGTGAGTTGACGTGGTGTTGGTTGAAGTACTGGTAGATCCCCTGCTCTTATGCTTCTGGGTTGACAATGCAAGTAATCACAGATCTGAGCGGTCGGGGGCCAAGATGGTGTAGAGGCAGGGCAGCCGGCTTGGGACCCGAAAGTCCCAGGTCCAATCCCCAGTCACTGCACACCCTGTGGTGTCTCTGGGCAGCACACCCCATCCCCAAAATGCCTTCCGGGCACCTTCAATAGCTGCCCACTGCACCACCTGGTGGTGGATGGGCTAAATGCAGAGACTAATTTCGCCATTGTATGGAAACACACAGTGATGACATTATTATTATTATTATATTATGAAGTTGATGTCGTTGCCAACAAATCACGCTGGAGTTACAACCACTGACAATATTTGCAGCCTGTATAAGTGGCCTGAGAACAAAACTAAATTAAAGAAAGAGTAATTATGCAATGAACTATACAAATAGATAAAGCAAAAATAAATAAATAACGAGAATTTTCTTGGCATAGAAACAGCTACACAATAATATAAATAAACTTGATTTTTGCTCAGATTTTAGTTAAGCTTAAGGCCTTTACCAGTCATGTATGGATGTATTTTATATATTTTTTTCATAATTAAAGCTTTTGTTTAATTCTGACTTGTTTTTGTTTTGGCATCAGAGTGGAACCAGCTTCCATGTTTTTGATCAGGGCCGGTTTGCTAAAGAGGTTCTACCAAAGTTCTTTAAGCACAACAACATGGCGAGCTTCATCCGACAGCTCAATATGTGTAAGTACCTGTAGTTATCGTTAATGAAAGGATCAGATTGATATTAATTGTAGCACACTGATCACTTATGTTATGATAATTATGTTTTAAATATTCAGAAAAAAATGGATGCTTTTTTTTAAATGCAGAAACTCACTGATGGTGCTGACGATCTGTATTTGTTTGGGTTCAGATGGTTTCCGTAAGGTGGTGCACATTGAGCAGGGCGGTTTGGTGAAACCAGAGAAAGATGACACAGAGTTCCAGCACCCGTTCTTCATCAGAGGACAAGAACATCTGCTGGAGAACATCAAACGAAAAGTCACGAATGTACGTAACATGAAATCACACCTGACGGCACTACAGCACAGGTCAATACCTACTGCTTTTGTTTGATACAGTAATAAAATAAAATAAAAACTATAATAATCTCTCCGTATAAGTTTTTAGTACCTGGATGTAATTTAAAAAATATTCTGCTCTTATCATGTCTTACAGTTTTTGTAAATAGAGCCTTTGACAAACCGTAACAGCTGCCGCATTTGTATCATAATTTATTTGACAAAAACTAAGCAAAATACAAACTACACCTTTATTTTATCTATGATGATGAAGAAGGCAAGATGCAGCCGGGTGGTGCTAATAATCAGATTAACTTGATAAACTGATTATCAGTGGGTGAAGGCATTGAAAACAGTAAATGACGAGAAAATGTTTGTCCCTGGTTACCTTTCTGTCTGTCAGTTTGTTCATGTCTCCATGGTAACAGTCTTTGTCTCACATGACTGGTGTAGGTGTCGTCAGTCCGTCAAGAGGAAGTAAAAATGTCTGCAGATGAAGTCAACAAAATCCTAAGCGACGTCCAGATAATGAAGGGAAAACAGGAAACCATCGACTCCAGGATCCTCACCATGAAACAGTAAGAACTAGGAGGAAGACCCCGAAGGGTTCTCTGTGAACATACATGTTTTTTTGTTTTTTTTTAATCTCACAAATAAAAATTCATGCTGGATATATTTTCTTACTCAAAAGCTGTTAAGTGAACATCTTTGTCGTTCCCTGCAAGCTCACGACTTGCATGTGCCCGTCACTCACATAAACAATCTTTTTAATTGTACTGGTATTAGCAGCAGCAGGTTATTAAGATTCTTGTATAAATCAGTTTTGTGTGCATGCTTTCTTTTTGAATATAAGTAGTTTACACATCTGGTCTCATATCCTTTAATTCTGTTTAATTTAGGTCTATTTGATAAGAATGATACATAAAAACATTAAGTACCACATGATGTAATGTAAGACTTCAACCTAATTTACAGACCTTGTCACTGGTTATTCTTTTTGTCAGCTAACTTAATAATGTACATGCTAATACAAATAAATAATTACAATTATAATACTAAACATCAACCTTGTTTCTATTTGTTTCAGTGAGAATGAAGCTTTATGGAGGGAGGTGGCCAGTCTGAGACAAAAACATGTGCAGCAACAGAAAGTCGTCAACAAGGTACACAAATATTTACACCGATCAGATTAAATGAAGTGGAACACAACAGAAGTAGCACACACCTGGGGCCTCATGCATGAAAGTGTGCAGCTGTCATACTCAAAGTTCACGTAGTATAGAGCAGTCGCTTGGACCTTCCTGTCCTCTCTCATTAATAAATATGCAAATTAGTATAAATACACTGCAGGCTTCTTTCATGTGCCCAAATGGTACAGGCACAGAGTCAGGCAAAACTAAACAAAATGTCCTGATTGTTAAATACTAGTAGATTTATACCAGTGTGGAGGTGGAGGCAAGCCATAAAATTAAATTTGATAGTCATTCCTCTGAGGTTTGTCATAAAAGGGTAAAAAAAAGTGAGTGGCAGGAGGTGGAAAATGATGTTAATGCAGCAGGATCCTAATTGTGGTGCCTAATTGTTACACAAACATTTTGTGTGTACATGAGGCTCATGAAGTCTGGAGGACTAACAACTTGACGGAAAATAAATCTGATGGTTGTGTTTACAATTACTTTAATTACAGGTACGTTCTAAAAAAAAAGAAATGCCTAAACATTTATGTGCATACAGGAGTGGTACATGAGAATCTGCTTCTGCTCGTGAAGTAAGACAAACTAATCTGTGAATATTTATAGCTGTTGAATGTAAAGCTCCAGTCTAAATAAAGCGTCCTCATAAAATGTCCCCCACAGCTTTAAAAATACCGACTTGAGCTGACTGTTGTCAGCGAGGGGTTCTGCTGTCGGCTTGTCTTCCAGCACGCAGTCAGCACAATGTCAGCTCGTTACTGTGGCTGTTAACTGAACTAATTATAAACTCTCTTCTTGCAGCTGATCCAGTTCCTGGTGTCTCTTGTTCAGACCAACAGACTTATAGGAGTCAAGCGAAAGATGTAAGTTTATTTTTATTCAAACAAATTCCACACACTTTATTTCATTTAAAGTCCATTAAATCTTTATCACCAGTTTCTATTTAAGTATCATCTTCTCAGACATCATGAGTTGTTTTTCAGCTAATTATCTAATTAAAATAATTTTTCAAATTTTATTGTATTTAAAATAACAGTTAGTGAACTACTAGTTTAAATGTATATCTAAAAGTATTTTATATGAGTGTTTATTGTACTTAATACATTTTATGTCTCTGCCTGTAGTCCTCTGATGCTCAATGATTCCAGCTCCACCCACTCCATGCCCAAGTACAGCCGAACCTTCTCATTGGAGGTAAAATCAATCCTCTTTTCTCTAAATCAGCTCTTAATGCAGATTCAAGATTGAGTTCAAATTAGTAGGAACCATTGTGTCACATTCTACGTAAAACAATAGAACAGTAAGTAGAAATGATCATTTAAATAACAGACCATCATCGCTCTGGGCTGAGTTACTGGTCAGCATATTGGCATCTAGTTCTCTGTACGAGTGTTCTGTTATCTGTGGACTTTTATTTCAATTAATCACATTGTGTTGCTTATTGTGGTCAATGATTGGTGGTTAACCTCTGGGTTGTCTCCTCAGACTCCAGCGAGTCTCCTCTCACCCGACTCCCCCGTGAATTCTGGGCCGATCATTTCTGACATCACAGAGATTGCTGCTTCCACCCCAGACGACGCAGCCGCTGACTGGACTGATTTAGGGTGAGGACTTCTCAGATCATTCAGCTGTAATTGTTCGAAGATGTCTCAGTCTAAAGTAGGGCTGGGCGATCTCCCTCAGAAGTGGCAACTCATACAAAATAAATAAATCAAGGAAACCTGAATTAAGTTTTATAAACTGTATTAAAGTAAAGGCAGGAAAAGGTTACAGTTTACAGAGCTGACTCTCTGATATGATCAGCATCCGGGCGAGAGCGTTGTCCCGTGTCATTACTCATTTATAGGGCCTGGGCACCGCCCTTCGCAGAAGGGGAGCTCTTCCTGTCACGTGTATGAGGGGGTGTGACTAAGTGTGATCTCAACGGATCTTATGTGGATTGATGCATGTGGAAAAACATGGGACAGTGCATTAAAGCCTTTCTATGTGATGTAGCAAGCAAAATAAACTCTAGTCCTTGACAGATATTGAATCCATGGGAGAGTCTTTTTAGAACTGCTGGTCCAGTTTAACCCAGTCAGAACCGGGTCATAATTTCATTATAGTCCCGTCTCTGAGTAGATCAAAAACCTCAGGACCAGTCTACATAAATATCTAACAGAAGGTTGAACGAATATACCTCATTAGACTCAGACTTTTTAAAGAGCAAGTCAGCCTTTCACTGTTTGCTCTGTGTGTGTTGTGTTTACATTTTAAGTGATCAGCTGTTTTTATTTTGTTATGCAGGAACAAAACCTTTTTATTTTTGAGACATTGATTTTGTACAGTTACAGCTTTGTTAAGACAACTGGGACAAAGGTTTGACTCAGAAATATATTTTTGTTACTACTTTATGGAAAGAAAAATATATATCGAGATATATATCGTATATCGCCATTTATCTTAAAATATCGAGATATTAATTTTGGTCCATGTCGCCCAGCCCTAGTCTAAAGTATCTAAGACTTTCTGACGTACCTGCAGAGAGAACCAGTCAGTTTACATCAAAGAGGAGCCGTCCAGCCCTGAGGTGGAGGTGTCTCCTGTTCTCGAGGGTGAACAGGACTCACTCACTACAAATGTAGACACCCCCCTGTCCCCGACTGCCTTCATCAACTCCATCCTTCAGGACAACGAGACGCAGCCGACCCAGGTCATCTCCACAACCGCCAACACCACCCAAGCAGGTATGTTGTGATTCATCAACTGATTGATTGATAAAACCACTATTTTATCTCCGCTTAACCATAGTCTGTCTTTTCTGTAGACAGTCCCATTATTGTTTTGAGCCCCACCTCCAGTGGGCCCCCTCCATCACCTCCAACCATCCAGACCTCAGCCCCTGTTACCAACCTAAACTCCGCCGCTCCCCCCAGTCCTGCCACACCTCAAAAGAAATGTCAAGCGGTTGTGTGTCTCGACAGGTAAGTGTGGGGTCAGTGGCAGCAGGTGGCCGCCTGCTTCTGCTCTTCATCAACCTAACGACTGCTCCTGAGCTGTTCGTAACAAATGGCCACCATTAAATACCTTTAACTGTCTGAGCACTAACACCTGGCAGCTGTACCTGCACCCTGAGGAACTCCTGCAGCTTCTGCAACAACTAAACACGCCAGCTGCTCCCCTAAATGTGCTCTATAAATAAATTTGACTTGACTTGACTAAAGAACTCAAACAAGTTCTTGTTGCACGGCACTTACTCTTACAGAGGCTGCCTTCAATGATTGCTTTATGTCCAACTAAGTACAATTTAATTAAACAGTCCTAGGGTCAGTACTTGTATATCTAATGATCAAATAATACTTCTGTTAAAGGTCACGTTTTTTATTAAATCCTTGTGCTTTCCTAGGTTCCACCCTCCTTCCTCTGCAGGTGGAGTCCCACCTGACGCTTGGCGCATCGTATCCAAACAAGCTGACAAGTGAATCTTTAAATAATTATCTTAGACTGTATATAAAAGATAGACTCAGCCTCTTGGTCTTGAAAATGAAATCACCTCCTTAAACGTTTGTTCTTTCTGCTGGTCAGCAGAGCGAGGGGACTCGTCTGGTTAAAAAAAAACATTTTAAAATCAAATAATTTACTCCTACCTAATGGGCGTGCATAGTTTCAATCGTTCATGCTCATTTGATTGGTGCATTATAAAAAGATGACCAAGAAAAAAAACAGTGGCTTTTCAGTCCGATTATCATATTTGGAACAAGAATGCTAATTTACAACGCTCGTTCCTAGTGTCAGCAGGTTTTTACTGAAATTCATCTGCATCGTTTTTCACAAAAATATAAATGTAGTGACTTTCAACTTGTTGCTTTAAAATGTTCATCCACAGTCGCGCGTTACATCATGATGGCTTCAGTCTGCTTTTATGTAAAGTCTTATATTTATAAATCTTTAGGATACAAGTCTATTCATACCTTTAGTGTTATTCTGCATTTTTTGGTTTTCGTCATGTGAAAAAATACCAGACCAGTAGTGTGTAGTTTACTGACAGTTACAGTAGTCCCTCGTTTATCGCGGGGGATCCGTACCCTGAAGCACCGCGATAAGTGAAAAGCCGCGAAGCAGGAATAGTAGTACTTTATTTTAGTATTTATATATTTTTAAACCTCACACTCTTGCAATATTCTAGACAGCACTCTTGGCCACGCCCACTTCTCCGCTGCAGAGTGGAGATCTGACCCGCTGCAGGATGAAGCTTCTCCTGCAGCTGTGGACTGCACACAAGTGCAGCAGGTGCTAAATGATTTATTTTAAATAAAAATCCCATGTCGATCGTGTGGCTCATCCACCAGTCTGCCAGTTGTGTGTCATGTCCAGTCTTATTTTGAAAAACCGCAATAGAGCGAGTCCGCGAAAAACGAACCACGAAGTAGCGAGGGACTACTGTACTGCACATCTTTCCAAAACCTCGTCAACACGTGGCTTCATCTGCTGCTGAGGATACCACTTCACTCTTTCACCTTCTGAGAAATACACTGAGCCACCGTTTTCAGAATTACAGTATATAACTGAATGAAGTTAAACATGTCCAGTTCATCAGCTGCTTTTTTCTGTTCAGATTTAATGTTCTGCTGCACCACCATCGTACCTGCTCATACGTCTAGTTTGTGGTATATTTCAAAGATTAACCTCCTTTATGAAAAGAGATGAACAAAATGTGGAAACACAGAGACCGGAGATATCCTGAAAGACAATTTGACTCTTTAGACACACTGTTGGTTTGGGTTCATGTTGACATGATTAAAAAATGTCGAATAACACAAGACTTTTTATATCAACTGACATCTTTCTGTCTTCCTTTCAGGTCCGATCTCATTGATCATGTCGACAGTATTGACAACGGCTTGGAAAACCTACAGACCATTCTGAACTCGCAGACCTTTACCTTTGACCCGTCTCCTCTCATGGAGGTGAGTCCAGCTGTGATTCAAATAATAATGTTTTAACTAGGGATGCATCGAGCCACATTTTCTTACTTCCGATCCGATCCCGATCCAGTTCCGATATCCTCATCATCATTGATTTTATATGAAGCTGTAATAATCTCCTCTCAAATACAATGTGTACACATATATATGTCCAAAAAGACATCTTAAGGTAAGTTTTATTAATGTTGGATGAGTTTCAAAGTTACAATTGAATTCTGCTAACACAAAACATGTTTTATTTTATTCCTAGCTTTAAAGTGGATATTAAAGTGATTAATTTAAGTAATTGTTTAAAGTTATTTTATATATTTTTTTAAATAATGGGGTGATATAAGATTTTTGTCTTCTTTCTGCATTCTTTTCATTCAACGGTTTCTTTTTGACAAATTTGTTTTATTTTGTCTGTTTTAAATAATTATTTTTTTTAATTAATATGTTTTTTATGATTGTCTACTGTTGTGCTGATAAATATCTCCTGGAGGGTAAACTATATCCTGGACTGCGGTCAAGTTAGTTTCACGTTGGACAGTCGAGCTCCAGGGCTTCAGCGGGACGCCACACTCGCTGAACCAAATCACAGGCATCCCTAACCGGCCAGCCGCGTCACCGTCTCGGTGGAGGGACAGGCTGAGAGCGGCTGACTGAAATCAGGCTGCCCGCCCCGGATTGTACAAGAAAAACACACCGCTGAAGCCACGGAGCTCAAATGTTCACCGAGAAGTTACTAAACTTCATCGTAAGAAATCCTTCATTTTCTACAGCTGATAGCTGTTGGTCATTAATTACGAGGACGTTTAGCAACTTCTCGGTGAACATTTGAGCTCCGTGGCTTCAGCGATGTGTTTTTCTTGTACAATCCGGGGCGGGCAGCCTGATTTCGGTCAGCCGCTCTCAGCCTGTCCGTCCACCGAGACGGGGACGCAGCTGGCCGGGTCGGGATGCCTGTGTTTCGGTTCAGCGAGAGTGGCGTCCCGCTGAAGCCCCGGAGCTCAACTGTCCAACGTAAAACTAAGTTGACAGCAGTCCAAGATATAGTTTACCCTCCAGGAGATATTTATCAGTACAACAGTAGACAATCGTAAAAAAGCATATTAATTAAAAATTACAAGAAAACTGTATAAAAAAAACCCTGAAACATAAACAGCTACATTATAAAGCGATGTAAAATACTAAATGCAGGAACATGACTGTGTTGGTTTATGCCATGAACTTAGCAGATGTAAAGCTATTTAATATTTTATTTAATTAATGTATTCATTCATTTAAAAGAGACTAAATAAAACAAATTCATCAGAAAGAAAACATTGAATGAAAAGAGTGCAGAAAGAAGAAAAAAACTTATATCATCCCCTTATTCAAAAGAATACTGTATATAAAATAACTTTAATCAAACAATCACTTAAATTAATCACTTATTCATTTTAAAGCTAGGAATAAAAAAATGTTTTGTGTTAGCAAAATTTAATTGTAACTTTGAAACTTATCCAACATTAATAAAACTTATCTTAAGTTGCCTTTTTGGACAAGCATGCATATATGTGTACGCATTGTACTTGGGAGGAGATTATTACAGCCTCATATAAAATCAATGATGATGAGGATATCGGAACTGGATCGGTATCGGCCGTTATCCAGATTTAAGTAAAGTAATATTTTTTAAATGTGAGGGGGTCACATCCCCATCACGTATACTTTTTGCGACACCTATGGCTGTGAGACATTTGTCAAAAGAAAACTACAGTATAAAAACACTTTGAATGAAGTAAAGCTCAATCATTTCTTGAAACAATCCATACTGCCTTCATGACCGAGGTTCAAACTGAGATGATGATGATGATGAGTTTTAGTCAAAAGACGTAATTTTATGTTACACTGACTATGTTTTGTGAATAATCTCAGCTACTGCCAAACCAAATTTTATTAAGCTATCTTTTAAACTGTCTAAATTAAAATCATTTTCGTGTTTCCAAAGTTAGTTGGCAGTAGCAGCCATCTTAAATCAGTTGTAGACATAGATCCAGTAATTGTTTCTTGTATTAAAATTAATCCTGTGTTTCATAAGATATTTTACTAACAGACAGGCAAATGAAGCCATTCACAAAGACATGGACAGAAACATTTAGACCTGTCTCCAGCCTTTATTGTTTCTCAAGTTGTTGGCACTTTTTTACTAAAACGAGTCAGTCGTTTTCAACAAGTGTGTTTATTGTCAGTTTGGTGGCCTCAGGATTCCATCTCTGCTCTTTGCAGATGATATGGTCCTGTTGGCGTCATTGTGCCATGATCTCCAACTCTCACTGGAGCGGTTTTCAGCTGAGTGTGAAGTGGCTGGGATAAAGATCAGCACCTCCAAATCTGAGGCCATGGTCCTCTGTCGGAAAAGAGTGGATTGCTCTCTTTGGTTCAAGGGTGAGGTTCTGCCTCAAGTAGAGGAGTCCAAGTATCTCAGGTGTGTGTGTGTGTGTGTGTGTGTGTGGGGGGGGGGGGGGGTGAC
>JARVGV010000630.1:23367124-23382670 GCA_031762435.1 Hypsolebias longignatus | reverse complement strand
CAGACAGACAGTGTGTGTTACAGACAGACAGTGTGTGTTACAGACAGACAGTGTGTGTTACAGACAGACAGTGTGTGTTACAGACAGACAGTGTGTGCTTCAGACAGACAGGTGTACCTGGGCTCAGTGTGTTCGTGACGCCATCTGCAGATTCTGTGTTAGCCGTGATGGGCGACCTCTCTGTAATGCATAACCATTTGACAGGAAGTGAATCATCCCAGTCTCTGTTAACGAGCGAGTTGCTATAACAACCAGTCCTACCTGTGACATCACGGCCAAATTCAAGAGCAGTGGCTGCAGCCAATCAGAACACAGAATCAGTTTAATCAGATAGACAGTTGATCTATCAGTTTTATTGATCTATCAGTCTATCTCACCTGTGAGGTCGTGATGAAGACGGGTCACAGACTCTGTACCACCTGATGACATCATCATCATCAACAATATAAGACTATGCATTACAACATTTCACAACAAATGAGATAAAAATGCTTCTTGTCAGCCCTTTAGTATGAACTGTGGAGATCTCAGAGCTCAAGAGTAGTTTTCCTGCTGGAACCATCAGTCCAGACTCTTTGTAAATAATCAACAAGTTTTATTTATTTCTAAATAAGCCACAGAAACTCTAAGATCACCAGCTGCCGGGTGAAGCTTCGGTCCACAGCTGAAGATTAATGATCAAGCAGCTGTACCTGAGAGGTCAGTTTGCAGAGTCCGAGTCTGAAGATCGCTGACGGACACCAGCCTCTCTGTTACAGCTACAAAAACAAACAAACAAACAAACAAACAAACAAACAAACAAACAAACAAACAAACAAACAAACATCACAAGGGTTAAATCAAAGAAACTGATCTAATAGTGCAACTTTAAAATACGTACCTAAATGCATGCATATCTAAACTGTTAGTGATAACTGTCGTTAAAAAAATATCAACAATAAACCTTCAAATATGCTGATTAAACTTTTAAAGTTATGTAAAAGTAAAACACAAGGTTATTTAATGTTACAAGCAGCTCTAAAAGTGAAAATCAGTTTAAGAGATAAATGTTTACCGCCGTCTGTGAGCAGAGTCTGTCGACCATTTCCTAAAAATTTAAAACATCATTATTATTTTTATTTTTAACTTGGGCTGCAAACTGAACTGAAAAGTTTTTAACTTGAGATGAAGAAAGAAAAAAAAAACATCTGTTTTTACCGATGGCGTCCGGTGAATCTGCTCCATCTGTGAGGACAAATAAAACATTTGTGCAATACATACACAGTAAAGGACTGCATGAAGTCTGAGCAGGTGAGCTTACCTGTCTGCTCTCTGTGAGCCGCACTGTCTGCTGAGGATGAGGAGGAAACTGCACACGAGGAAGAAAAGCAGACTTTCTTACTTATCTTTGAGAAAGAGCTGCGATAAAATAAGATTAATGGGGTTTGATTGTAAAAGGTTTCTTTTAATTTACCTGCAGAGGAACCTGACAAAGAGCTGGACAGCGACTGGTCGAACCCTGAACTCAGCACAGCGCCGCTGGCTCCTGATTGGTCGGTGCTGCTGGCGGATTGATGAGCGACGTCTTCAGCAGCAGAAAACAGGAATAAACAAATAAACAAGAAAAAATTACAAAATGCCAATGGTTTGTCTGGAACTGGATCAGGTTAAAGATGTGTTATTACCTTTGGAGGAGCTGGCAGTTCCTCCAAATGAGCCCAGAAGGTTCTGCTCTGCAGCTGGAGCTGCTGTCACCCCAGAACCCACCGCTGAAACACAAACACCTCATCACTGACTGTCACGATAACAAATTTTGCTGGGCGATTAATTGTCTTAGAAATTATTGCGATAAACGATAATATTGTTTGAAATTTGACGATAATTAGTAATTATCGTAAAATGTAAGAAGAAATGTTGGTTAATTGAGTGCAGTGCCTTTTTTGACCACTAGATGACAGTGTAAGTATGTTAGAACTGAAGGATGGATAGTGCAGGAGTGACCATCGTGTCTCTTTAAGAAAAATGGGAGGGAGGCTTCTTGACGTGACATGGGCTGTATCTCCTTCCTTTATTCACTTTTCAAAATGGCGGATGCTTGGTGTAGTTTGAGCTCTTTAACATTTTTCACACAAAACTTTTAATTGAAAAAAAAAATACGTAAACAAGTTCTCAGTTTCTTTTTCAGAGAAAAACAACTTCTTACACGAAGGCACGGGTTTCAACCGTGAATTTTGGAGCTTCGACAAGACAGAGGTTTTTTCCCCGAGGTCGGCCTGTTAGCTTAGCTCGTAGCTTAGCTTCTCAGCTTAGCTGCTTTTAATGATCCAGAAACGTGATTTTGGATTGTTAAAATGGATTTTAAAGAGAAAGGGAGAGGTCAGTGAAGAACACCGGAGTTGAGTCTTTTGTCATCCAATGTCTTCAGTAGAAAGAGAGAAACACGAAGAAACGATAAAACCGATAAATGAAAATGAGGTAGATAATTTTCATTCATCATGCGATTAATTGATTTATTGTTTATCACAACAGGCCTAATAATCACTGCTACAACTGGTGAGATCTCTTTAAATTCAATCCAGAGGTAAAACATTTTTATTTATTTTTTTTAAGTTTAATGTAAACTTCAAGGAACATACCTGAGGGGTCCAGGTGCGTTGGTGGGGTCATGTGACCTGTCAGAACAAAATGAATCAGAACTTCTTTCAGAGTTTGATCAGATCACTTCATCCTGCACAGCAGTCCTTTAAAGAATTTCAGAAACAGATCTGAGCTCAAAGCTGGAACGTTACCGTGGCCATCTGCGCTGAAAGGATCCGTCAGACCCCCACCTGAAGGCAACAACTAATGAGCTTCAAGGTATTGTCATTCGCATCGCAAGTGATACATGTGGAACAAAATTGTGTATACAAAAAGTTTTTTTTTAATATGTTAAAGTTTAGATGAAGACAATGTGAAACATTATTGAGTTTTAATGCACCACAGTTTTTTTTTTTTTACATCACCAGACAATGTGAACGTTTTATTTTATTTTTTTTACTATTTGAGCTTATTTAGTTTCAAAACTGTTGCTTTTCTTTAAAACCCACCAGAGACTCAGAAATCCTGAACCAGTTTCCATTCAGGCTCTTTATCTTAGATTCTGGTGGACTTCTTGTCCCATCATTTTTAGTTTAGTCTAATAAATCAGCCAAACACCAGCAGGGCCTTGATATAACCTGCAGGTTTATTTTAAATCCAGGTAAAAAATAAACACAATGTGTGTTCATTCTCTTTTATTCTAACCATTTGAACCATTTAGGTCATGAAATTTTTTTAAATTTCTTCTTGTGCAACATAGTTTGCTCTCTCAGACCTTCATGCTGCTCATCTTGTCTCACTTTATTTATTTTGTAAAATGTGCAAAAACATCATGAAGCAGAAATTGAAATGTTTCTCTGTACATTCTTTTTGTGTAATAATATTTAATATTTATTATAATGTGTTTCTTTTCTGAAACTATATGAAACCAAATGTGCTATATGGTTTATTTATTTATTTGTTTGTTTGTCTGGAGTTCAGTACTAGGACCTACCCATAAGGCCGTGCAGGTAGTCATGGCTGGATGGATCTACGACTCCTGCAAGAAGGAAACTAATGATCAATGCAGACAAGAAAATCATTAGAAGAATTTAGCTGTAAACAAATAAAATAATGCAACATTTTAACTATTTAAATCAACTGTTTTAGGTGAGGTTCTGTACAATTCTTACTCTATAATGGATTAAATAAACCTATTGTGACCATGAATGCATCACACATCACAAAAACCCACCCCTCTGTGGGTAAATGTTAGGAATGTTTGAAAAAAAAAAAGTTTATGGATGTTTTTAACTGCTATGGCTGAGAAAGTTAACGCTGCCCATGAACCATATGTTTGGGTTAGAAGAAAGCTGAATGAGGAGCTGGATACTGCAGCAAGTTTGTGAAACTGCACTGTAAAAAAGGATTTAGAAGATTTGTTGACTATTCGGGCTTTGTCTGGTTTAAACTAATTTATGTAAACATAGCATCAAATTTTAAATAGTGTAATTAAACAACAAGTTCACTCAGCTCTTTTCTAAACTAATTTTAACATATAAAGAGATGTTAGCTTAAAGTTTACATGAAATATTACTCCTAATTGAGATGTCATGCGTCTTACATGAAGCCCTTTTATTGAAGCTTTATAAAATTAACTTGATTAAATGTAAATTATTATATTATACTATATTGACAAACTATACTATAACATGAAGTTTTTGTGCATTTATCATTTTATAGATTAATTGCAGACTAAAAAATGGATTAATTGGTTAAATGTGTTCAGCATTACGATTTTACACAACTATAATTTTTTTGCAAGCATTGCTTTTCTGCTTTTTTTTTTTTTTTCTGTAGAAAGTCTTTACAGCAATGTTTTTTCCAGTTTGACATGAAAAGAATGCCCCAAATGCAAACATTAAATACACATTTTTAGGAGAGCCAAATGCGCCTCAAAAACAAATTTTGCGTCATGAAAGAAAGCTGAAATCCACTGTTACCTGTATAATCCAGGTGAGAAACTTCACCTCCTAATGAACCTAAATCCCCTGAGAAACAATCAAAACAGACAAAGAGAGTCAGGTAAGCTCACAGGTAGAGGAACTGTTCAAGTCAGGGTTTGGATTGGAGTATTTTGCTCATAGTTTCATGTTTTGTTTACAATCTCTCTGGTCCAAAACAGATTTTGTGGCCTCTTTTGTCTTCAGCCCACCTGAAGTAAGATTTCCAAATTTAACTTAATTTTCAATTAAAACACATTTTCTGCTCATTTCCAGTCTAATCTCATCCATCAATCATCACTGTGCCCCACCCCTTACCTGTCTGACTGTCCACTCCAGCTCCGCCCCCTCCTCCGTTCAGCAGCTTCTGTCCATTTCCTGCACAAAAGGGAAGTTTCCGACCTTTCATAAGCCCTTAGAATATTCCCTGAGTGTAACACACTACTGTGGTGCATAATTAAATTGTTTTAAATATAGTTATTAAAAGAATTGTAAAAACATTTACCATTTGATTCTCCATAAGGGCCTGCAGACAGAAATAAAATGTTTTACAGCTGAGAAGCTTTTTACATGAAAATATCAATAAATTTGTCACTTGCACTACAAATGGATTTAGTAAAGAGACTTAATGGTCCGTGTTTTTGTGAAATTACTAGTTTTGCTGTTTATTTATTAATTTTGAATTTTGTGACTTGTTAAAATTGATATTCTGATTTGGAGACTAAAAATTAAAGCTGGAATTTGTTTAAATTTTCCTTCTCAAATGTATCTGCTGGGCTGGAGTCCAGCCTCACTAAAACCCACAGCTGTTAATTGATCAAACCCTGGATTAATTAAAATGTATTTTACTGCAGGTCAATGGACCAGTCAGCTCTTAATAAACTGGACAGAATAAACAGGGTGACAAAATGTTTTGGTGTTTTACCGTTCATACCTGTGTGAGATGAAGCTGATGGGTCTTTGGCTTAAAAAAATAGAAACAAGTTTTAATTTATATTTAATTTGAACACTTTTAATATTTTATCAAATAATTTGTTACAGAAACATGCATTTTTGTTAAAAATAACATATTGTTTACCTGCTGAATGTGTTTGATCCGCAGAGACACCAAGAGGATCCACTGCTCCATACCCTGCAGAACCTACAGACCCTGCAGAACCTACAGGCCCCAATAAGACTGCAGAACCTGAAGCCACAACAGGATCTGCAGAACCTGCCGAAACAGCAGAACCCAAAAAAACACCAGATCCTGCAGAATCGGCAAAACCTGAAGTGTCTGCAGAACATAAAAGAAAAGCATTAGAAAATAAAGTTTTACTGGCTTATTTTATTTTTCATTATTTGTACATTAGAAACAGTTTAGGAAAATTCACCTGATGAATTGTAAAGAAAATTATAAATGGAGTCAAACTACATGTAAAAAACGTTTTTTCTTTTTCGAAAAGCATTTTAAAGCAAAAGTACAATAACAAACTGAAAGCAATACTGACTAAGTTTGTCCTATTAATGGTTTTAAATAGCTCCTTTAATTTAAAAAATCGTTTATTTAAAGAAAAAATGTTTTTCACATTTTACTTCCAATAATATAACAATACAACTAACTACCATTTTGGCATTTAGGTAGAGATTTTTGATTGATTTTTGATTTTTAATAAACAAACAAATCAGTGTTTACCTGATGAGCTGTTTGGATGGCCAGCTGTTGAAAAAAAATATATATATATATATCTCAAGAAGAATTTAATTTGATGTCATGATAAATATAAACTAAAACCAAGAAACAAACAAGCATCCTTTTTTATTTTTGCCTAAAATCAGTGACAAACATTAAATTAATATCTTTAGGTGTGTGAGCCTGAATTCATTAGACCTTATTAATAAGACGAGTTAAGTAAAAATATAACTGGATTTAACAGAGCATTAAACCTTGGATGGCATCTTCTCAGTGGAGCTGCTGCAGTGAACCCAACTCAATTTGAAACAACTAACACTTCATTTTAAATATAACATTCTGAACATTCGTCTTTGTGACCTGACTGTGAGGTAGTGAATCCAGCTAACGACAACAATCTTGAAGCAAACATTTGTTTATTATGACGCAAACTTTGTCCTAAAGGCCACAGGTAAGAAAGGATTTTAGCCATTTGACTGAAGGGTTAATATGTCTGACTGAGGAAACAGGAAGCAAACGTCACCTGCCAAGCCCGCAGAGGAAGCACCATCTACATGACCTGAGACGTAAAAAGAAACGTTTGGCATTTAAATTGTTATACAAACTACAAAAGTTGAAATATAATTTACTTTTATATAAAAAGGAAGAAAAAAAATCACGAGTTGTAGTGTTGTAACATTAGAGAAATCAGTATCACATAAATGAATACAAAGCTAATACTTATTTTTTATTGGATCACACTAATGTAACCAGTTAAATAATACAGACTAAACACGAACATAATAGAAACAAAACACAACTCAAACATCAACAGGCCAAACACTAACCAAAACTAACCAAACACCAATAAACCATCAACCAAACCAAACATCCACCAAACTATCAACCAAAACAGATATCCATCAAACCGTAAATCAAACTAAACATTCATCAAACCACCAACCAAACCAAATATCCATCAAATCATCAATTAATCAAACATTCACCAAACCAGGCATTCACCAAACTATCAACCAAACAAAACGTTCAACAAATCATAAATCAAACTAAACATTCGCCAAACCATCAACCACCTAAACTTTCATCAAACCATGAAACAAATCAAGCATCCACAAAATCATCAACCAAACAAAACCATCAACCAAACTAGGCATTCACCAAACTATCTGCCAAACCATCAACCAAACCAAACTTCCACCAAACCATCAACCAAACCAAACCAAACTTCCACCAAACCATCAACCAAACCAAACCAAACATCCACCAAACCATCAACCAAACCAAACATCCACCATACCATCAACCAAACCATCAACTAAATCAAACATGCATCAAACCATCAACCAAACTAAACCATCAATCAAAACATCAACCAAACCAAACATCCACCAAAACATCAACCAAAACATCAACCAAATTAAATAACACCAAACCATCAACTAAACCAAACCATCAACAAGACCAAACATCCACCAAACATCAATCAAACCAAACCATCAACTAAACCATCAACTAAATCAAACGTCCACCAAACCATCAACCAAACCATCAACTAAACCAAACCATCAACCAAACCATCAACTAAACCAAACCATCAATCAAATTTAAAAAATCACCAAACCATCAACCAAACTAAACATTCACCACACCATCAATCAAACCACCAACCAAACCAAACATCCACCAAACCAAATATCTACCAAAGTATCAACAAAACCAAACTATCAACCAAACCATCAACCAAACCACACAGCCACAAACCAAATATCCACCAAAGTATTAACGAAACCAAACCATCAACCAAACCATCAACCAAACCAAACATCCACCAAACCAAATATCCACCAAACCAAATATCCACCAAAGTATCAACAAAACCAAACCATCAACCAAACCAAACATCCACCAAACCAAATATCCACCAAACCATCAACCAAACCACACAGCCACAAACCATAAGTCAAACTAAACATTCACCAAACCATCAACCAAACCAAACACCCACCAAACCATCAACTAAATCAAACATCCACCAAACCATCAACCAAACCAAACACCCACCAAACCATCAACCAAACCAAACCATCAACTAAATCAAACATCCACCAAACCATCAACCAAACAAAATATCTACTAAACCATCAACCAAGCTAAACATCTACCAAACCAAACATAAACTAAACATCTATCAAACACAGACAAACTATTACCCAAACTGAAGGTGAAATTAATTAAAATAACTCACTACTGTTAATACAACTAAATCCCAACCAACCACCAAGTAACAAAAACAAAATGTTAAATTTTGTAACACCAAAAACAGCAACCAAACAAACCAAACACCAAAACAATTTAAACATTGCCTTAATATCAACTAAGCACAATCAGTCCACCAAACCAATTGTATTATGATGTCTCTCTGATGGGTGCTTTACCTGAATGAACTTGTTCACCTGCAGAAACAGCTGCATCATGTGGTCCTTCTGCTGACTGACCGCTGGATGCTGAGAAGAATCACACAATCTTCATCAGGATGAAGCCAAATACCTTCCCTTAAAATCTCATTTATTTTACTACTTAAGTTTCATTTTCCTTGTTTTTCTTTTTCTGAAACAATTAATAATTGAAATACTAAAAAAAGAAGAACAGTCAATATCCTTAAAACCCTTCTCAAGACTGTTGGGATCTTAGCGTGCACACGTTCAGCTATTTTATATAATATATGACTGATTGGTGCAACATTTGACACTCTGGTGCAATAGACGGCAATTAGGTGCTGTTTTTTGAACTGTATGTTCTAAAGTAAAGAAGTCTGAGTAATTTTTTTTTCCCCACCAGGATTTTGTCACTTCTTTGAGAGGATGTGTTGAACAGTGACAACTGGACATGAGCACGACATCCACACAACTCAGAAAGGAGAAGCAGGTGATGAAAATGGATGGATGGAAAACTCAAGCAAGTTGCTGATTTATCTCTAACAACACCATATTTTGTTCAATTACCTAAAGATTTTAGATCTGTGGATCAACTGGGCAACAACTAATTGTTAAAAAAAAATGTCTGCACAAATGACTATGTCTTAAATAAAAAGTCAACTCACCACTAACGTCATGGATATTTAAGGAAACACCTGCAAAGAAAACTCAGCTGAGTCAAACAAACATATAAAGGAAATATTGAAGAGATGTTTGCCTTTCTGACTAGCTGACATTATCATCAAGCTTTTTATTACTAAAACTCATTAATGTGTTTTTCAGTTAATAATACATAAAAACTTCTATATTTGTTTTTGACAATCAATATTCTCCCTTAAAGAAGCTCATAATTTTCAAAACACAAGCTGTTTCAAGGAACAGGTGGAGCTTCATTAAAAAAGATATTCGCTTAATAAAAATCTTTTTAAACCATTTTTTAATCTAATTTTGTATTGTTTAACTCCAAATGCATGTTTGTTTGTTTTTTATCTTTCATTAAAATGAACCTTTTGCAGTTGTACCTGACTTTTTTTCAGAATAAAACCTAAAGTTGGAGGATTTCCCCTGCACTTAGATGACTTTCAGCAGGTGTTGTTGCAGCTCTAACCCTCACCTCCTGCTGCAACAGGAGACCAAGAACTTGATGCGTTATGGGCAGAGAGCTAAGGATGTGGACCGGACCGAGTCAGACTAATCCTGGTCAGAATACCAGCCAGTTAATCTGGATTAAACATGAGCCCAAACCGGAACAGGCAAACATTTCAGGAGGGAAACATCTGATCAGGGCTGACTCACCTGAACCTCCGGCTGCTGCAGACACGGTGGTCTGCTGAGCTCCAAGAACTGCAGGGGGGCAGCGAGCCGGGGCGGCGGGGGGCGGCCAGGGGGAGGACAGGGGATCAGGTGTTCAGCATGAATGAACCTTCTGTTTCCAACACCAGTTTATTAAAAACATGTCAATGTCATTAAAATAAAGAAAAACGGCATTAAATTTATATACTGTATATATAAAAAGATAAACCCATATTAAACATTTTCTGTCTGGAAACTCTTTAAAAACAGAGGAGCAGTTTGATGGGAATAAATGCAATGATCCATGTAAAGTTGTTAAAAATGTTTGTTTCAGTGAAAAACCGCAGTAAGAAGGGCCATTTGTAACTCGTTCCACTAAACTCATTGTGTGAAAGACTCGTGAGCCTAGCCTTTTATAACCTCGTTATTTAAAAAATAAAGTTAAATTTTAATGTTAAATTTCAGTTTATGCATGTTTATATGGTGAAGGTCATTGTGTGTTTAAGCCTCTCACCCATAATTAATTCCTGACTCTTGGAGTCATCATCATCATCATCTGAAAAGGAAAAAAATCCAACATTTATTGCTCTAATTATAAGAAGGTTTATCATTTTTATTTGGTCAGATGTTAAATACGCAAGGGAAGTATTCATTTTTTAATGTTTATTATTCAGCAGTTTATTTTATTTTTAATTTACTTGATTTGACCTTTTTTCACTGTTTTACTTGTATGTATAAAGCAAACTTCATATTTTTGTTTTTTCCCCCCTTTTTCGTTGATTATCTTTAAATCTTGTTTTAGTTAAACATGAACGAGCAAATGACAATAATGTGCAAAAAATATTAACAATAATAATCAATCAAATTTAACAAAATAATTTTAAAAAACTCCACATGCGTATGTCTCAGTATGTCATCTGTATGTTATTTTATGCTGAGTTATTTTTTTAAACCCCACATTGTGTCCTGTTAGGAACACAGTGTGAGAAATGATTTTTTTTAATCTCCTCTTCCTTCGTGTTTCTCTTTTCCTTATCTAACGAAAAGGGCAGCGCCTCCCATGAGGCTGCAGCCTCAGGCACCCGTCTACCCATGTCTTATGTTATTTGGTTGTCTTTTTGTTTCTCTGGCCGGCTTTACTGAAATTATGAAATTTTGTTGTGCTTCTGTGCAAAGACAATAAAGGCTGATTCTGATTTAAAATACAGACTGAAAATTACACCACTGCACCGCTCTTTAAGTTTTAATCTTTTTTTTTCTTCTTCTTAAAATAAAAACACCATTTGGTCATGAATCCTTTCTTTAATCACATAACTTTAACACCTTATTGATGAATATTAAAGTTTTTAAATTAAATATTGAATACTATCAGTAAGAAAAATTGATTTAAACAAAAAGTTTTTCTTCAGACATTGAGACACTTTGATTAAAATCAGTTTTACTTGATTTAATTTCCAAAATAGTCTTTAAACATGTTTCTTTGTGAACATTATGAATTGTCCTCTGAAGCATCCAAATTTAATTCCACCTTCATAACAAATGTTTAAAGAATTAATTAGTTTTTATGGATTTGTAAATAAACATTAAGCTGATGACAAAGATTTAGTTAATTTAGCTGCAAGTCATCAATTAATAACGTTTAATATTTTAATATTTTGATCATTTTCAAAAAACACCAGGAGTGTTGACACTAAATATGTAAACTTTTTAATCTGACATTTATTTTGTGTTTTTTTTCTTCTTCAAACTAATTATAAAAAATTAAAAAAAAATGTGAAAAACAAAAAAGTTTAAAGTGAATTTGTGTTAAGGTCAATAGATTTGTTTTGTTCAGTTTGGATTGAATCAGTTTTGGTTGTTTGTTGAGGGAAATTTGTTTTTGATTTGCCAAAAAGATGATGTCCTTTCAAAATAAAAGCTGGTTTCTCTCTTTCTCACACATAGGCCTACCCTCCTCCTCCTCAGACACCTCCCCCTCCATATTTTCTGTGACCTCAGCTTCTATTTCCTCCTGCTCCTTTTCTGGAAAACAACAGAAACATTTTAGGTCCTCAGGGAATATAAATAAATAAACAAATAAATAAAAATTAAACAAACAAAATGAGCTATGTAAAAATATAAATTAAAATAAGATTTTTACCTTCAACAGGAGCCGCAGAAACAGATGTTGTCAGAAGGATGAAGATTGAAACTATGAGAAGGTTTCTGTTTTATAGCATAGATTAATAATTATTAATAAATTATACAGATACAACGTCAGTGATGTCATCATGCTAAATATCAATAAGAAAATGTACAAAAAATATTAATACATTTTAATCATTTCATCTCTCGCAGCTCAATAAAAAATAATTTTATAACAAAATTAGTGATGCACAATATTATCGGCATGGTATCGGTATCGGACAATATTAGCGATAAAGTTAAATATCGGACATTGGCCATTACAAGAAACTGTCACGTTTATTTATTAATGCACTACTACTTATGCACTTTATACTTGTTGCTTGTGAACAGGTTGAGTTTAGCTTTGTTAAAATTTACAAACTTGCACTGTTCGAGTGTTGTTGTGTTAGAGAGAATAAATGTCATGAATAAATTTGACATTAAACATGATCCAAGTTGAAGTGTTACATCATTTTCAGCCTCCTTTTTGGCATCTGCATTTGGTAGTAGGTCAAACTGACAATGACTATGCAGAATAATGTAGTATTTTAATTCGACAGCAGATAAAGCTATGTAGTGTCTGTAAGTAGGTTCAGGAAAAAATATATATCGGTATTGGTGTCGGTTATCGACCAAATAAGTTTTAACATCGGATATCAGCCAAAAATTCAACATCGTGCATCTCTAAACAAAATCCAAGTCATTTTCGTCAATAATTCACACTTTCATGGTCCTGAACACAACTGTCAGAGTAACAACCCGGTGATCTGATTGGCCTGCCAATGAAAATAAAAATCGACCAATCAGGATGAAGCACTAAATTGTGACGTTAACACAATTTAAAGTCAAGAGATCTGTATTACTAGCTTAAAGTTATATTTTGTTGTTAACTACTTGTATAACTCAGTAATGATACTAAATTACACAATGTAAATGTTTTTATAAAATACAATGTGGAGCAGTATTTCGTGGCAAAATGTGGAGTTTCAAAAGCAGACATGCTGTTGTTGGAATAAACACATCTAACAAAGAAATCAACAATTTGAAGACGTTATTTCTAATTAGCAACAAAAGCGCCAGTTAATCAGAAAACCAGTACAAGCACCCTAAAGACCAACACAGGGACAATCAGCTCCAGTGTAGGCAGTAAAACCAGCTGTACTCACAGTGGCAGCATGATGCTGTCGGCGTTTTTCTCCCTTGAGTTAAAGCAAAGCAGCTGAAGAGCTGCAGCTCCTCCTTCAAACACAGATTTATACACTCAGACAGAGGGGAGGGGCTCGTCCTGCTACCACTAAAAAAACTACAAACAGAGCCGCCGCAAACATGACCACAGTCCAGTTCACAAATCAAACAGAAACACCAAATAAATCAATTTACTCATTCCTTCTGTTCCGGTTCATTCAATCAGCAGGATGAGGGGCATCCCATCATGCTCTGCTGTCGGTGCAGGGTTCACCTGCACAGGTGGCCTCTATGGCAAGTGGGGCCGATGGAGAATTTATTACACTCAAGCTTTTTGCTTATTTTATGGGTTATTTTGAGTTTTTAGAGCGTAAAGACAATAAATAAATAAATAAATAAATCCTGAATGTGAAATTATGAAATCCTAAACTGTAGCAATCCTTCCAGCACGTCTCCTGTTAGCATGTTAGCGTTCCAACATGTGAGTGTGTGTCGGTGTCAGGCCTTTGACCTCCACCTTCATCACCATTTTCATGGTTTTCCATTAATTAACTTTACCGGTCAGTCCACGTGGTTCTGTGGGTTTCTGGATGACTTTACAATGTGACAACACTCGTTACAGCTCTTCTCACATGTTCAATCACTAAACAAAAAGTCTGAAAGACACGTGAATGTTTTACGTTCGATAAAGAATAATAAGAGACAAAACTCAATAAATTAATAAAGATAAATATGCACAGCACTTGAAAACGAGCAGATTTTTCACTCACATCTTCATGAAGTTTAGGGCTGAGCAGTTTCGCTGTGAAAAGTCTTTTGGATTTTCAGTAAATGTGAGGACTTGCTAAGGTGGAGTGAAAAGTTTACGCTGGTCAGCTGACGAGTGTGAGGATTAGAGGACAGTCGTGAGCTTTGATAAAGCCGAAGCAACGAGTTCATGAGCGCCGAGATCCGGTTCCCGTCCGTCACGCAGCATAAACTACCAACTGGTGTTTCTGTATTCATCTTATTGTGAAACAAACACTTATATCATCTGACCGCCCAGCAACAAAGTCTAAAAGACCTTTTGTGTTGAGTTTCGTGAATTTATCAGAACTTTCAGCTTTGGATGTGAAAATGTCCGAGGCAGAGCTGCTGCTTCAAGATTAAGAACAGGCCGAGGTAAACAAGTTCACAACAATGATCCTTATGCAATTTATTTATGATTAACTTTCATATTTCTTGGAACTATTCTGGTAATATGGTATTTTAAATGAAATAGTAAATAGATATTTAAAGCTGATCTCCAGTTTGCGTCGTGTGACCCACAGTCGGCTGCCGAGCCTTTATTTTGGAACCAATGACCCTTTATTATTCTAATTTCTTTATAAAGCATTTGACTGACATGAATTTAAATCATTTTTACATTTTACATTACATTTCTACTTCCAGCACAGAATCTCTGCTGAGCTGCTGGTTTATTACATCTCATAACCCACACGTGTCGTTAGTCTTTAATGTCAGAACATCTCCAGAGTTTGAGTTTTGGTCTTTTATTTTGACTAGTGCTTTTTAAAATTTATTTTATTTTTTACTCTCTAATGAACCGTTTGAGTTGTCGTGACACAGAAATCCTCTTTACACCGCATAAACACTTTTCCATCTTTGCTGACGTGAGAAGAAGCTGAGACCGAGGAGCATGTGTGTCTCTCTGTCAGGAGACAAAATTAAGATTAAAATGGAAAAGAACGTCTTCTCGGTTAATATACTGTATTTATAGACATTTATGTTCTAATTAGATGGAACTTGTACCAAAATATAAAACACACCAAAATCCCAATCTGCATGAGAAACTCAGTTTTTGTGAAGAACTCAGACGTCCCAACAGATAATTACCGTATTTTTTGGACTATAAGGCGCATTAAGCAAACCAAAACAGATAAGTCGAACTTTATTCAACTCATTCACAATAACCACATAAAATCGGGGGAACATGATGCCACAAGGGACAATCCACAGACAGAGGAACAACAAGGAAATGCAGAATAAATCTAGACTGACGAGGTACAAACACAAATACCTGGGGACACCAGGTGGCAGAGGCCTGATTACAAGAGGGAGAAACACTGAGGACACACAGATCATCTCAAGGTTAAAGGGTCATTTTTTCATTCAACCTTTATTTAGGCAGGTTAATCTCATTGAGCCTCGAGAACTCATTTACAAGAGAGACCTGGCT
>JARVGV010000630.1:23329957-23340521 GCA_031762435.1 Hypsolebias longignatus | reverse complement strand
GCTCTGAACACTTTTAATTTAGTGACCAAAGGCGTAAAATGGCTCTTTTGATTGTAAAGGTTGCAGACCCCTGATCTGGATGATCCAGTCTTGTACTTTTGTTGCTTAAGTTGAGTCAAAGAGAAAATCAAGAAGACTGTTGTCACAAGTATTTGTAAGTAGATTGAATTACAGCTCTCAGATTATTTTTAGTCCCATTGTCTTTGTTGCTTTAGGTGAGACGATGATATGCAAAGGAAGAACGGAAGAAAGAAAAAAAAACTGTTGAGGAAGGAATGAAAAAAATCTACCGTCAGACACATCGGAGGCCCCTGGGAACACAAACGAGTTGTATAAGAATAGTTTTGTTGTTATTACGTAACCAGCCATAGACATGTGCAGTATTTCCATTGAAACACATGTAAAGTTGTGTTTTTACTGCGACATCAAGTAAGTGAAGGCTGAGTGTACAGTATTTACCAGAGTCGGATCCAGTTCCATCTTTGTCCAAGCTCACGCCTACACAGACAAAACATCACCACAAACAGCAGATTATTGGTGTTTATGGTATAACGGGTCATGCTCCAAAGTTTCCCAATGAACCAAAGCCATCATTCTTTAATTATCAACTCTGAGCGAAGCAAAGCTGACGCGGATGATTTGACTGTAACGGCTCCAGAAACGCAACAAAAAACATTAATGCATGTTCATTCTATCCAAACACCAGCTTCAGTTTGTTAAAATCTAATATTAAAATTGTGTTTTTCAATATTTTATGCAGGATACTTTTATAAACATATATAGCATCATAAGATATTATCTGTGGACAAATAATATCTTACCTGTTGCACATAGCTCTTTGAACGGACTCAGTTTTGAGGTAAAAATTCAAACATGACCAAACTTTTAACTTTTTTTTTAACTTAGGGGCTAGTTGAAGTGGAGTCAAGAACAAAGAGGATTTTTGCTTTATAACATAAACCCCAAATTAATTTTTTTTTAAAGCGTTGGAGTTTTTATTAACTTATACTAGGGGTGTAACAATACATCAATTTGCATTGATATATTGATTAAATGATGAATGATTCAATTATATAATGGCTAAACTAAAACTGATTCATATCATCATCTTTGAAATATGCTTTTATTTTGAAATTCCCAAGGTGCATCTGTGTCACCATTTCCGTGTGCAGCTGCGCTCTGCGACAACCTCAGCAACATGGCAGACGAGGCGGAAAACACAGAAGTGTCACAGAAGTTGCTTGTTTCTTGGCATCTTTAGCTAATGCACAGCTGAAACATTGATATAGTTTTAATGTTGTCAATAGTTTCAGACCTAAATGTTTGATCAGGACTTTTACGAGTATTAGAGCCTACAGTGGTGAGCACAGCAAACCAAAAAGTTAGTTTTGCCAACCCATATTCCGTTAACTAAAAATTTAGCTTCGCTAACGCTATACTGCTAACCACAAAAACGAGTGTCACACGTTGTTGTCTCCTACCAGTTGAAGCTGCATCGACCAATCACGTCTTGTCACGTGTACATGTAGTTTGCCAATAGAGTGCCTAACGGACTCTTCGAGACACGCCCACTCCAGACAAGAACAAGCTTGAGAATTTTGTTAGCGGACTTAAAAAGGGTGAAACCTAATTTAGTGAAAGCTAATTCTGCTAACGGATTCCAAAGTTAGCAAAAACGCTAATCCGCTAAAAAATCATTATTTTTTAATAGTTCCATTATTAGCTATTAGCGAATTATTGGAGGGGTAGAACCTAATACTTATTAAAGCAAGAGAACTAAATTTATATACTGTATGTCCTGAAATAGTAGCAGACCCATGTAAAGTACTAACTGTGGATTATAGGTGCTGTGGGTGGAGGCTTGAGGTCATAACTTGTCTCTTTTTTCACCTTGAACATCTTGTGAGTTGTTTTATCGCTAGTCTAAGATGGAGTTTATTCAGTAAAACATCCATATATTTAACATAAAACATGATTAGTAAAATAAACAAAACTTACTCTGACCTTCAACGCTCTCCTTTGAGTCGCTACTGTCATCAGAAGTGTCTAGAAAAAAGAAACGCAAAATATCAGACAATCGCCAAATGAAAATGAGATATTCAAACATATCCTATAAACTGAAAACAAACATTAAAACTTTAATAATCTTAAGACATACTCACTTGATTGGTCTGAATCTGAAGGATCGGAGTGCGACACGTTAACACAACAGGAAGAAAAAAGGAAAAATCATTTAAATAATATTTCTGAAGAATTGTACTGTCTTTAAACTGTTGGTATGAAATTGTCATTTTCTGTGTCTGTTCTTTTTAATCTTGACCCTTTCTTTCAGTAATCTGTATTTTTGCTTAAAACTTGTGCTTCACTCACCCTGAGATTCATCCTCACTGGAATTGTCTGAAACAGACATGAACACTAATACATTTTAGAAAAGCACACAAAATTTTAATGAAACTTTTAAAATATTATCTTGATTTATTCATTAGTTTAAAAAAAAGCATGATGAATGTCAGACTGACCCTCGCTTTGAGATTTGCTGGCATCGTCTGAATTGGCCTCATCTGAAAGACAAACAAACGTGTAAACAAGTCAACAGACAGGACAGCAAATAAACAGGTAAACAGACATGTAATGTATTTACATTCAATGAAGAGAAATTGTTTGAGTTTTTAACCTTAACAAACCAGTAGTCAAGTTATTTACAAGTTATTTTGCAAAAACTTCTAAAAATTGATATGTATTTAATTCTCATTCATCTGTGCACAGTGACACAGCGAGGAAATAAAAACACGTGTTTTTTGTTTTAAAGGTACAACAACTGAAACTAGAGAAATTGCACTTCCTGTGAAAATGCTTATTGCAGAAGAACTTGCTGAAAAACAGCTGAAATTAGCTTAAAAATTGCTGAAATTTAGCTGAAATGAAGAACTAGCCTGAAGTAGCTGAAGAAAGCAGAAAGAACACATATTTGCTGAATTAAGTTTAAAAAAAAAACACACAAAAAATAGGAAATTAGCTAAAAAAAAAAAAAAAGGCTGAAATTAGCAAAAATAGCTGAAAAGTACATGAAAAGACAGACAGAAGCTTAAAGTACTAGAATGAAGCAGAAGGAGCTGAAATGGATTAAAAAGAAAAGGTGGAATTAGCTGATAAAATCAAAAATAAGCATAAAACAGCTAAATAGTAGCTGAAATAGCAGAAACTCGCAGAGAAAAGCTGAGACGAGTATAACAAGCTGAAATTAACATAATTAACTGAGCTGAAAGTAGCAGAAATTGCCTCAAAAAACTTGAATGTATCTGAAAAAAGATGAAATCTGCAACAAAAAACAATGCTACAAAGGTAGCTGAAAAATAAAACAAGCTTAAATTAGCATTAAAAAAGCAACAAGAGCATGTTTGCCCAATTAGGCCAAAAGAAGCAGAAATTATCACAAAAAAATGGAAATTGTCTGAGAAAAGCTTAAATTAACAATTTCCAAGTCTGACAGCTCTGACACTAGAAAATGCATTTTAAGTGTCCATCAATCCTTACTAGCTCTTCAGGTTTTTGACAACCTGTCCCACATAATGATACCAACACCACCATGTTTGACTGCAATAAGTTCATTATAGATATAAAATATATTTCCTCATCCAAATATATATATATTTTTCCCAGGGTCTAAAATCAAACTTTTAGTAAAACATTTAACATTATTGAACTATTTTGGCATCAATGTAGACAAATACTGTATATATAATTTTAGATAATTTTTCCAATCTCTAAGCAGGACCTCCTCTTTATGGTGACTGTTGTTTCTTTGATACACAACAATAATAACACAACCTCAGATAAAAACTTCAGCGGGTGAGTAACCCCCCACCCCCAGGCCTTAAGAATAAATGAGGAAAGGTTACCTGTTTCAGAGCTGTTGTTCTCCCCTGTGGCATAAAATGAGACAATAAAAGTAAAAATATTAAAATTACTTAATGATGCGGTCAGTTATGACAGGTTATGAACATACATATATAATAACTGCTGTGTGGTAAAATTGCCTGGTTTTCCTCGCACATGTGTTTTATGAATTTTGGATTAAATTCTTCCCTGATCATTTTTTTTTCATCATGGTCTTATTGAAGAAAAGTGGCAGATTGTTTTTATTCACCATGTGTCAAATGTTGTTCCAAGCGACCAAAGATTTGTTAATTTTAACACCAGATAAAATAAATATAGTTGTTTATAAACTTTTTCTTTTCTAAAGCTATTTTAAGTAACCATTAACAGCACATTTAGCTTCAAACCTTTACTAACCTGTATATTTTGTTGTTTCCACAGAATCCGAATCAGCTGCAAGACAAGTTCAGGTAAACTCTGATTAATTATGTGTTTATTTATTATTATTATTATTATTATTATTATTATTATTATTATTATTATTATTATTATTATTATTATTATTATTATTATTTTAATGTAGTGTTTTTAAGTTGTATCTGTTGTTAACAATCTTTACATCAGAGCATGTAATTGAAAAATTAAAAGCCTTTGTCTCACATTGAGAGCTGTCTGCGTTTGAGGCGTCTTCGTTACTGACGTCTGAGGAATCTAACGGATTAAAAAATAAAACATTTTGGATCTAATTATTCATGTTTACAACGTAAAAACAATGACATTTTGGAAAAACAACTACAGTACTACCCAAACTTAAATGTGAAAATAACGATAATTTCTCCAATTGCTGAACTGAAACCATATTTAACCTCAAACTTTAACCGACCTGATGAATCAGTGACCTTTGATTCTTCAGGGGCTGAAACACAAACAGGTAAACAAACAAACAAGTGAGCAAGCAGGTAAACACATAGAAACAGGTAAATGCACAGATAAATTACCTTCAGTTCTATCAATAGACTCATCACTGCCATCATCACTGCCATCTGTGGAAACTGTGACAATGTCATTGTTAAAACGTGCTTTACAGTGCAGTGCGATGCATTTAAGGACCAACAAGAAAAACCTGTATCCAGTCAAAACGCTAGTTACTGAATCAAAGTGTCTACATGACACCAACTTTTACTGGGGTAAGAAAAGCCCGCTGATGGTTCTGATTAATCAAAGCAGAAGATATTTTGGTATTTAGGTACCGTATTTTCCAGCGTATAAGTCACATCATTAAAAAATGAAGGAAAAAAAGCATCACAAAGAGGGAAAAAACATAAGTCACTTTGGCATATAAGTCGCATTTATTATGTCATTGCTGACCTGTCATGTTTATTATGCATTTATTTAATGGTCAAAACAGCTTAAATTTGCCTGGGTGGCACGGCACCATCCATCCATCTATTCATCCATCCATCCATCATGGCCGGAGCTGCTAGCTCTCCAGCATTCAGTCAATAATTGTGTTAATAATAATTAAAAAAACACAAGTTGCACTACTGACAAATCTATGCAACAAACTGCGGCTTATGTGCTGGAAAATATGGTAAATTACCTCAAAGGCTAAAATTTCTACCTGGAATATTATTATTATAATTATTTACCTTTTTTTAACTTAAAAAAAAAACACGTGTAAAATATCTTGTAAGTAAATAACTTTGCGCATTTTTCAATAACACTTGGAAATGTCAAAATCTAGCAGTTTACAATTTATTGATGTTGCACTAATGTAATAACAGTTTAAAATACAAACTTGCAGTTCAGGCAGTGAAAAAAAAATGCTACTGAAAAATCAAAAATGCCTTATTCAGACTAAAAATTCATGACTGCAGCTATCGTGGAAATGAGACCGTTTTATATGATGAATTAAATTTTATTTTTCTTTTAGATCAGACTCTCAAAATTTCATCTCAAAAGCCATTGAATATTATCCTGAACCCAGTTTTGATAAACCCCAGTGGATATTTGTTTGTTATAATTATAAAAGCTTCAAAAAAGAAGCAGAATACAGTACAAGAATGTAAGCTGCTGAACTGGGCGGAGCTTGTAAAGTGGGTGGGTCTAAGCCCATATAGCCCCGCCCCCACATAGCAGGCTGGCTGTGGAACGTTTTCTTGACTGTGTTATTGTATTTAGACATGCCTGACTTGTTAACTTTGTGTCTCATATTTAGTCTTAAAATCTTTCCCACCTGCAGATCGTGAAACAATATTTATTTATTTATCAGTCGAATTAAAGATAAAACTACGTAACCTTAACCTTTAACTTACCTGGTGATTCAGTGGACTCTTCTGATCCTGTAAGAGTTGAAATGAATAGAAGCAAGTGCTGGTGAAACACTGCACCTTTAGGTTTGGTGTTGTGTTTCAAAGAGGTTGTTTTATGCATAAAAAACTTTGGATTTGTGAGAACAAATGACGACCGAACATAAATCATTAGACACGCCACCACAGAGCTGTCTGTGTGGGACGTTTCATCTCGCAGACACAAAAAGTACAACATATAGATTTAAACTGCGAAAGGTACAAATCTTAAAATAGCAACATGTTCAATGTGCAGTGTAATATTGATTTAACAGTCATATCAAATGAAAGTCACTTAAACAGGATTAACATGAGAATTTCACCGACCTGGTGCTTCTGTTGACTCTTGAGAATTGGTATGCTCTGAAAAACGAAGAAGAGGAAACGGATGAGTAAATGAGCTGGAAAATAACTTTGAGTTTTTGCCAAAAGGCCAGGGGAGGTCTGTGGAAAGTTATGCATAATGACCATCTTACCTGTCACAGATAGCTCTTTAGCAGACTTTTATTTGGAGGAAAAAAGTTTAATTCTGACCAGACGGATGAGCTAAGGGCTGGTCTGAGCAACAAAGACCAAAGTGGTAAAACAACTCCTATCCCCAAATCTCAAAGGAGTTTATGCAAACACCTTTTTTTTTTTTTTTTACTTTGTTTCTATTACACAGCTATTCCAGCAAAAATATTATGGGATTTCTGCTTAAAGTGTGCCAGTCTGCATGGCAAGTGCTACAGCTAGCTGCCATAACTGTTGCATTCTTTGCAAATAATGCAATTATAAATTGATATTACATCTTACAACAGGTAAGATATTAACTGTTCACAATGTTTCCACATAATCCCCCCGTTAAAATAAAAAAAAAAAACTTCTGGCAACAGTACTTTTTAGAAGTACAAAGTAAATTTATAACCACTGATCATATAACTAAATAGGACTTATTATAGTACTGTATTTGAAAATGATGTTAAAACAAAACGTGCTTAGCAGATTAAAAAAAAACTTCTGGCAACAGTACTTTTTAGAAGTACAAAGTAAATTTATAACTACTGATCATATAACTAAATATGACTTATTATAGTACTGTATTTCGTGCGACTAGTTCGCTGTGGTGAACCCTAACGAAGGGAGAAAGCCGAAAGAAAAAAAAAAAGTACTGTATTTGAAAATGATGTTAAAACAAAACATGCTTAGCAGATTAAAAAAAAAACCAATTTGCCTTGATTAAGAAAATGTACAACAATATATCTTTGGTCGATGTATGAATAAAGGATACCATATTTTTCAGACTATAAGGTGCACTTAAAATCCTTTAATTTACTCAAAAATCGACAGTGAGCGTTATAACTCAGTGTGCCTTATAGTCTGAGAAATACGGTACATGTGCTCAAAAGTCAGAAGTTGTGCCTTCAACCTCCACGGTGCTTTTATCATTTTGCTTTTGTTGTGTCTTTTTGTAGATTTGTTCGTGAGATCAAGTTGCAAACTCGCTCAGGCTTTTATTCCACAGCAAACACAACCGGACACAGAACCTTCGTTCTCACCGTCAGTGCTCCCAGTAGCATCGGTTGTATTGTCTTCTGAAACATTATCAAGATAAAAGAAAAACAAAACAGTTGATTAAACTGTGCAAACTGATTAAATGCAGTCTAAACAGAGACAAAGGTACAATGGAGCCTAACAACAAAATTCCAACAGGAAAAGAATGCTACAATAAATAATAAAACAGTGCAGACCCTGCTCTCTGCTTACCTGGCTTAGCAATTATAGGATCTTTTGTGCCGTCCTCTAAAACAAGAATAAATAAATAAATCACCAACAACAACAGAATTAAATGCAAAGTGGAATAAAACATTTGTTGCAGCTTTGACCCAAAATCACACATTGAGTTACCTGGCTCAACCGCCGAGGGTTTTGGAACGTGTTCTCCTAAAACCGAACAATTACACAAATAAATAAATAACAACAACCTGACAAAGCTTTTGTTTCCATGAGATTGAGTGTGTTTACCATTCAGGTGTGCCACCAGAGCTTCAGCTCTTTCTATAAAAACAAAAACAAACAAATTTCTGCTTTTTGTTTCTTGCAAACAGAAAAATTCAACCCTGCAATGAGCAGTGCAGCCTGTAGGGGGAGCCATCTGCACATTACAGTCATAACGTGACATGAAGTCCACTTCTGCTCCCTGATTGGCTACTGGTTCCTTTAAATGATTATGAATGTTCAAATATTTATTTAGGTTGTATTCTTAGACAATTTAAACACAGCAAATTGATATTAAGCTGACCACCTTAAAACAGTAATATTTACCGTCGTTGTCTCCATCCTCTGTAAAGAGAAAACAAACAAAACATTTCAACCATACTGTTTATTTTTTATACTTTTAATCCAAATCACAAAACGTAAAAAAAATTAAGTATTATAGTAAAGATGATATTTGATCTCTAAAACAATCATGAACGGTGTATTAATCAAAATGTAATAATAACTGTATAACCCTTTTGTTGCAGTTCAATTGATATTCCAAATGCATCCCGTGCGTTTAGCCTATATAAAGTGAACATTACATGGCGTTACTGATGATGTCATTGCTTACTGTGGACTGGAGCGGCCAAAGACACAGCAGCGAGGCCACAAAGCAGCAACACAACACACCTAGAGACACAGAAACAAATGAATCAGCAGCTTTTCAATGCAAATGCTGATTTGACTGCAGCTTGTTTGAATGCTTCTGCTCTTTAAGAAGAAGTTGAATAAGACAGGATCTTTTTTTTTTTCCATTCTCATGTTATGAAAGAACAAATAATGTCAAACAAATTAAATCCTTAAAGATTGGACAAATAGATGAATGAGTTGACATTAAGGGCAGGGAGGTGGTTGATAAATATCAGGTGTGTTCAGTGGCGGCTCCATTCTGAAGAGTTATATGACTGTGTCTTTGTGCTTCCCTACCGAACAGAAAAAAAAAAAAACACAAAGCGCCTCTTCTTTTCCAACGTATAGAGAGAAACGAGCTGCAATAGAAAACCAGCTCAGACGTTCAAAGAGATGGAAATGCTTTTAGCTTCACTATGGGAGTTGAGTTCCTTCTTTCAGGGAACACTGCAGTCCTTAAATGGCTTTTATTCTCAGCAAACAGGCCCCACAAATGCAAAACCTTTCCATTTAAAGAAAACTGAACAGAAATAAAATGATTTGAAAGAAAAAAAAAGAGTAAATATCAAGTTTTTCTCACTTCATTGTCAGAAACACCTTCCAAGCTGCAGCCTTTCATCGAAATGTGCTGATCCTTGTAATGTTATAACATCAGATAAATGAAAATGCAACAAACAAATCATTGAACCTGACAAGTCTTTTGCTCAACAGCACTAAACCTTCCATATGAGAAGAATGCAAGCCAAAGTGTTGAAGGCAGTTATAAAAGAGTGAAAGAAAAGCCTGCACAGGCCTCAACCTTCGATAATGTGTAGAGCCGTGGGAGAGAACATTTTGTTTAGTGAAGCTGGAGGCTGAAGGTCTCAGAGTGGGAAGAGTCTGATGATGAGGAGTTCACTCACCGTTGGAGCATGTCGCTTGTTTCAGCAGGTCGACAGGAATTACAAGTTGGCGTTTGGAAACGTCAGCGTTTGTCAAGAATCTGGACTGAGGTGAAGCAGAGCAGCAGCGTTTTATACGCCGACTCTCCTCCTCCTCCTTCCCTCCACTCCTCCCTCCCTCCGATCACCTGAGTGTCTGCACTTTATTCCTCCTTAAACTCAATGGTTCCATTTGACTATTTCAAAGGAACAAAAAAAAAAAAAGCACAAAAACCAGTTTGTCCTCTGTTCAGTTCAATTCAATTCAGTTTATTTATATTGCGCCAAGTCACAACAAAAGTCATCTCAGTGTTCATCGCATTGTTTAGACCAAAAAGGATGCCAAGCTAATATCAGATTTCTAGTTTTAAAAATAGAGATGGGAATATTATATACGTGTTGGGGATACAAATATCCAAGGTGTGAACTTCTATTCCTAATCTGACTCTCAAAAAGATGTTGAAAAGAAGGATTTTACAAAGAAAATGTGGGAAAATACCAATAAAAAGTTGCAAAGTGCCAAAGTCAGCAATCACAAATCACATTTATGAGAAATACACTAAACTTCTCTTTTACTTTCAGAACCAGGCATGGAGTTCTGATCCCTAACCATTTTTTCTAATCTTTACAGTTTTACCATTTATCACTTAGAGACAACTACCGTATTTTCCGGCGTATAAGTCGCTCCAGAGTATATGTCGCTTAGAGCAATTACCGTATTTTCCGGCGTATAAGTCGCTCCAGTGTATATGTCGCATCAGTCAAAATAAG